>PVHP010009089.1:0-51357 GCA_004024765.1 Zapus hudsonius
GTGACAGATGCAGGAATAAACCCCAATTCTGTTTGATTCCAAGGTCTATGTTCTTGATCACTACATGGCCAAAAATTATGTATTCTTAGATTATTACACAAAAATACTAATCTCAGGATGAGTAGGTGACTCAGTGAATAAAGAGTTTGCAATGCAAGTGTGAATATTCAAGCTCAGATTCCCAGAACTCATGTAAAAAAACGGATGCTTTTGTAATCCTAGCACCAATAGAGAGAAGGGAGATGGAGATGAAAGAATCTTCTAGATGGTCATAGGCCAACTAGATTGTCAAAAAGAGTGGAAAACAACAAGAAACCCTTTCTTAAATGAGGTAGAATGTGAGAACTGACACCCCAAAGTTGTCTGATTACACATGTGTCATGGCAGAACTCACACATATAAATACCCACACAAGAGCAACAGCAACAACAAAAACAAAAAGAAAGAAAGAGAGAGAATTGATGACAAAGTTCTAATCCAGCATGGCTGGTATTATTATCAGAAGGGATGAGGACACAGCTGTGCTCAGAGAGCACACTATTTGAAAACCCAGTGAGAAAGTAGTTATTTGCCATACAATATGAGGCCTCAGATGACATCAACCCTAACAACACCTTGTGATCCAGTTAATTTCTGTTATTTATATCAATGAGTCCATGTTATTTTTCACATCAGCCCTCACAGACAGATGTAACCACCATTTTTTCTTTCATTCTTATCACAGGAAGGCTATCTGCTCTGCAAATCCTTAGCTAAACTGAGCAAGTCGTTTGGCTAAAGATAGTTTCAACTTTGACAGCCTCAACCCTTTTCTACCTCTCTTGAGTGTCATGTGGTTCCCAGCCTTCTTTTCATGGTTCTTAAATGACCTTATTGTTTAGCAGATAATTTGTATTCCTTCATCTCTAGGGAGGGATATAGCTTATAATCCCGTGACCTGCTTTAGCCAGAAAGATGTTGGCAGATGGACTACAATAAGATATATATATATATATATATATATATATATATATATATATATATATATATATATATATATATATGCATGCATATTAGCTTTGCATTTCTTGCCCTTGAACTTGGACCTTAGAACAAAAGTTGAGCTCATCCTGCTGCCCCAAAGGAAGCATCCCGTTTGGCCCAGACATCCTCAGCTGACTCTCAGACCTGCAAAATATGTCTGTGCCAGTCTGTGTTACTGATATTTGAAGTGATTTTTTTTGTGTGTATTTGTAGAATTTTTGTGGCAATAGCTGATGGATGTATTATTTTATTCTATGATAATTATTAACATTTTAAAAAATCTAAGTCAGATTGGATAACTCATGTTTTTGTCAGTATATCTTGTTTGATCTGGTAAAAACTCTTACCAAGCTTCCCCTAAATATTTCCTGTATCCTGGAGCTCAGTTTTGAAGAGTCATTCAATTAGGTTTAATGGTTTGCTAGTCTTCTGGAATCACTAATAGCTAGTCTTCTGGAATTTTTTTCTAAAGGAAAGTTTGGGCAAAAGAGCAGATCCAAATACCCAACCAGTGAATATCATATTGCTTAAGTTAGTTGCTAAGAAACTTCAGCAAGCTAGAGTCTTCCAGAGGAAATGGCATTGAGGAACGATGAAGGCAGTGGAGATACTAGAATGAGGAAATGATTAACACTGTTGAAAAACTTCATGCTTTTTACCCCTCCTTTGGGGGATAACCAATTGTGGTAATTTGACTTTGAAATGTACCCTAGCCTCATGTGTTTGTGATTAAGCCTCATATTCAATCCCCAGATGGTGGCAATTTGAGAGTCTGATTCTTGCTGGAGGTAGTGTGTTGCTTGATGTGGGCTTTGGGGTGTTCTAGTCCAAGCCCTCCTTTCCAGAGCTAGCTAGTTTAGTCTTGCTGCCGCTTCCCAGATTATGTGACAAGATGTGATGCTTTGCCTCTGTTCTGCCATGCCATGATGAACCTTCCCCTTGACTGTAAATAAATCCATTCCTCTCATTAGCTGCTTTTGGTCAAATGTTTTTCTGTAGCAATGAGAAGATAAATGCTACACCAAATAGTCATCAACAGAATGAGTTAATGAATTGTGATGATAAACATATGGGCATTGGGATGTTTTATACCACTGGTTATAGTCATATCACCCTCTCAGTCAATCTATGGAAGTCCCAATCACCAGTACTAAGGAAAACAACTTTTATTTGAAATAAGATCACTATAAATATAATTGGTTTAGCAACAGTGAAATCATAGTGGAAGGGAAATGAGTCCTTAATCCAATATGAATGGTGCTCTTAGCCGGGCTTGGTGGCGCACGCCTTTAATCCCAGCACTCGGGAAGCAGAGGTAGGAGGATCACCATGAGTTCAAGGCAACCCTGAGACTACATAGTGAATTCCAGGTCAGCCTGGGCTAGAGTGAGACCCTACATTGAAAAGCAAAAAAAAAAAAAAAAAAAAAGTATGGTGCTCTTATAAAAAGAACGCCATGTGGAAAAAAATAGAGGCAAACACAGGGAAGATATCATGTGGGCATGAAGGCAGACGCCAGTCAAGGGCTATCTCTGAGAACATGTTCTCTTTCCAACTTTAGCTCTGTGCTGCAATAAAGTAATGAAATGCAATGACTTATAGTTTAGAACCTCACACTCATAGACATCTCAGCACAGGTCTCAGCATTAGATATCCATGTACTTCTAAATACATACTATAAAATTCAATTTATGTAAATTCCACACATAAAGAAAATTCAAGTGGTTTCTCCTAGGAAATCCAAAGGAACTTCACGTACTCTCATTTTAAACTGTGTGGTTGTTACACAGGCATGTCCACTTTAACATCATTTATTGAGCTTCCTTCTTATAATTTATTTCTTTAAGTGTATGTTGCACATTGGTACTGGTGCATTAAGAGGTACTGATGCATTGGCTTGGGAGATGGCTCAATGGATAAAGGAGCTTGCCTGTAAGTTTCCTGGCCCAAGTTGAATTCCTCAGCATCTATATAAAACCAGAAGCAAAGTGACAAATTCTCTGCAATTCCAAACGTGTCTACGGCAATGGGACACAGAGGTAGGAGAATGCTGACGCTTGCATGTCAGCTAGACTGGTGCCCATACAGCAGCAAAACAAGAGAGAGCCTGTCTCAGAAACAGAGGTGGAAGGAGGGGACAGGCACATTGAGGGTGTCCTCTGAGGTTCATGTGCAGGCTTTGGTACATGCCCCTCCCACATCACACATCACACACACATGCACACACATCATCCTCACACATGCACATCATACATCACACACACTTCATACATCACACACTTCATAGATCACATACACATCATACATTTCACACATCACACTCATATCATCATAGATCACACACATCATACATCACCCACACATCATACATATCACACTTCACTCGTCACACACATCATCCTCACACATACATCATACACTTAACACATCACACACACATCATCATCATAAATCACACACACATCATACATATCACACACACATCACACACATCATATATCAACACATGCACATGATACATCACAAACACATGATACATCACATACACATCACACACTTCACACATCACACACACATCATCATAGATCACGCACATCATACATCACACAAACATCATACATATCACACACACTTCACATGTCACACACACTTCATACATCATACACACATGCACCATACATCAAACACACACATCATACATCACACACACACACACACACACACACACACACACACATGGAATAGATAAAAGTATTGGTGGAGAGAAATAGTGAGGCAGATTGGAAGATTTAGAAGCAACAGCTGACATTGTGAGCCGGCATGTGAGAAGGAGCGTGGCATCCCACCCAGAGCACAGTGACATGTTTGGTTGAAGTCAAGGAAAAGTCACTTCTCTGCTTACTTGGAGGTTAGATACAGCATTACAGAAGTACAGCTGATGAAAATCTATCCATCTCTGCTTCATAGTTCCCTTCTTTCCTCTATCTTGAGTAAAAGCTGAGTTTACTACTTCAAACATACTGTTTTTTGGCAAGCATCTTTGCATGTTTTTAAAATTTATTTAAAACACCATCCATGTCTCTGGCAAAGCCAGGGAAGCCCTTGTGTCTATATGACATGACTTCTGTTGCCATGGGTAACTGAATGTTTACTAGAGAAATATCACCAGTTAATAACAGCTTGGGTGGAAATAATAGTTGCGGCTAGGATTTCAGATTTACACACCATCAATTTCCAATTTGCTGAAATAGGTGCAATTTGCCTTTTGAGTTTGACTGCCTGACTTTTTCCAGGCCTCTGAAGCTGCCCCCGCACCACACACCCACACGCACCCTCCAATATGCTTCTGAAGAATGTTCTGCTTGTCTCAAACAATGATGGAGGGAAACTGTTATGTCACAGCCTCCCTGTAAGTTCAACAATAGGAATAATGAAGGCATTAGGAGGTTACTACTTCTTTGCTTTGGGTAATAATGAAATCACAAAGGAATTATCACAGAAAGACTATAATTCATCCTGTTTTTCATACTCAGTGTTTTTCAGATTCTCATTCCCTAAGAGTGAACCAATAAGCAGATTGACTTTTTCTGTCAAAAACTATGGCTATCCATAACAAAAATGCTTTTCAAACTATCCAGGTCCCTCCTTCCCAGAGTGTGGGCTACTATGCATTTGTTCATTTGATGATTGATTATTTATTTCCATCATTCCCTCATAAAGCAAGTGTTTCTTGAGCAAGTGGCTAACCCAGTTTCTGGGGATGCAGACCCTGTGACTTTTGCTTTCATCTCCACGAGGCTTCCTCTCCTCACGTCAGACTTCCCACTGACTGCACACAGAGGACAGCTGCAGCTCTGGAGGACACAGGTCATGACTCGGACTCCATGTCCTCCCCCAGTCAGCCTTCTGTCACCCACGTGTTGGAGGCTATGTGCATCATGGGGGTGGGTTTGTGAGGTCTGGTGCCCAGGCTTGTGGGAGGAAAATCTCTCCTCTAACATTAAGGAAACAAATAGCACCTCGGAGAGTTTCAGCTTGTGTTTCCAGAGGAAACCTGGAGAAACATTCAGCTACCATGGCAACCAGTCCTATTCCATTTTCTCCAGGTCTAGGAGGGTAGGGAAGTCAGTGAGTGAACCAGTTTGACTCTGTACAGACATGCAGTAAGAGGCACAAGCCATCTCAGGTGACTCTTTAAGTTAGTAGATCTTGACACTCAGGGTACTGGAGACTGCAACATGGGGAGGGGGGAGTTAAATGAATCCATTACAGGTTTCTTACTCTCATCTCTAGAGATTGTAATTCAATCTTTCCAAAAGTCATGTCTATAAATCTCTACTTTAATAAGTCCCTCAGCCTGTTTTGATGATGGTGGTCCATTAGGCCACATACCTGCCCACAAAAGAGCAGGCTGGTATTTTGAAAACGCATAAAGTGTGGAACCTGACACAGGGCCAGCCAAGAGGCAAGAGAGATCAGAGAGATGAGCTCTGTTCTAGAAGGGAGATGATGAGCCTCATGCAGCCACAGTGGATTTAGGGAGGAGAAATGGATGCTAGAGGCATGCCAGATGCATCAAAGAAATCTTGGGAAATTTAGATCATGTGTGAGAGGTTAAAAAAGAGCTACAAGAATGATTCTCCACCTTACTGGGAAAGAGATGCCTTTAGTGAAGGACTTCATCTTTGTGCTTACTTCTCCTGGCCTGTGTGGACTGTTCTTTACCCCAGCACCTATTATCCATGGCTTCCAAAATCTTAGATAGAGAGGTGAGAGGTAATAAAAATAATTAGAGCATTGGAGTCTACAGGAAATGATGAACGGGTAATACTGCATTGTGGTCTCATTAAAGACTATCACACATGCAAAGATTGAAGCATTTTAAAATTTATTTTGTCTATGTGTGTTTTCTCTGTAACCATGGCAACAGGTTATGCTAGAAAGCAGTTTTTTCAAGAGAAGAGAGGGACTTGGTAAAAATTAAGAGTGGGAGACATGCTGGCCATGAACCCATATTCTGTTTGGGGTTGCCAACATGGGTATTAAAACTATTTATTCCTGGGTAGTATGTACTAACAAACACCTTGAACTTGAAGATTTCTGGTCACTAAATAAGCTCATGGTGGGTCCCACACTTTGTGGTTAGAGTTAAACAAATGAAAGGAATTCTGTAGTCCTGGTGGGCCGCTGAGTCAGAATTCATGAAAGAGCAGCAAATAGCCATGTGGATGGTGAAGATACTGAGCGATGGTACATTGGGTAGGGATGAGGGATGATGGAATGGATACGGGGGCGCTGAAGTTTTCTGAAATAGAAAAGCATGCTCAGGAAGATACTTTGGTACAAGAAATACTTTGGGGATGGCTCGGTGGTTAAAAGTGCTTGCTCTGCCTGCTTGAAGACTGGAATTTGGATCCCCAGAACCCATGAAAAGCTGGTAACATGCAGCACATGTGTCTGTATCCCAATGTTGCTATTGTTATGGGAGATGGAGTCAGGAGAGTCCTGAAGCTCACCAGCCCACTGATCTTGCGTTTACCATGGTCAGCAACAAAAAAGACCATATTTCATACAAGGTGAAAGGTAAGGACCTATACCTCCAAATTTCCCTCCTTACATGCCTGGACACACACACACACACACACACACACACACACACACACACACACACACACAAACAGGTAACAAATAGAAGCACTATGCACCGAGCTTCCTCCTCCTACCACAGGCTTACTCCTTATCACTTGCCAAGAAAGAGAATGCCAAGGGAATCCATAAGCAAGCTATTCCTGCCCCAGAGCCAATAAAGGAATTATGACATCACCTAAATTGGCTAGGAAACTTGTGGGACTATATAGTGTAGAATATGTGGTGTCTTTGCAATTTATGAGTATTTTCTAAAACATTTTTTATGGTAATAAGGAGAAAAGACAAGAAACCAGGTTCTTGGAGTACATGCAGTGTTCTAAGAGACAAAAAAAAAAAACAACAATGGGAAGTTTCAAAATAGATGTCTTTAGTGTTACAGATATGCACTAGACATAGATAGCATTTTAGCACTTTCTGTATGACAGGGCCCCCAATGTATGACCTATAGCCAAACATCCAAATGTATTTCTTTACATTGTATCTATTGTTTCTTTCTCCTTGTGAGAACAGAGCTTTCTAGTTCCCAGAGACTTATGTGAATATTCAAAATGATTCACTGTCTTGATTTACAGAAAATGTTTGCTAGTGCCCATGTTAACAGAAACCTCTAAGCAGCTGGAGTCAGTCAGCGGTATTTCTCTAGTGATTAACATCTGGGAATAAAACAATAAATTTGATAACTAAGGTGACTGATGCTTTTAAAATATTTCGACACACATATTGTCTGATGGTCTCCACAACAGTTTTGAAATGCGTGGTGCTTTGAATGGGAAATGTCCACCATAGCCTCATATATTTGTAATTAAGCTTCCTACTTAATTCCCAGCCGGCAGTGCTGTTTGAGAAGTTTGTGGAGTCTTGCCAGAGGAAGTGTGTCACTGAGCGTAAGCTTTGGGGAGTTGCCGCTCATTCTCTTTGCCTAGCAGAGCTCCTCCCCTCCACAACCTCCTTGCTGCTATAGAGATAGAACACACCAGGTTGTTTCTCCTCCCATGCTTTCCCCCTCGTGATAACACTTCCACCTGAAATGGTGATACGGAAATAAACCTTTTCATTTCATAAATTGCTTTGGGTCAGGTGTTTTGATCCAGCAAAGAGAAGATAACTGCTACAGTGTGGTATTCTGAATCCCTATTTTTCTGATGAATAAGTGGGGGGAGAGAGGTAAAGCAATTTGCTTGACTCTTACTTGGGGATAGGAACTAACATGCCAACATTTAGAGGCTGAATCCATAGGGCTTCTATCATTATGGTCTTACCCTAGCACAGAAAGTATCACACTACTTATAGAGAAAGCTCATTGAGTTGTATTTCCGAGAGTTAAGATCATCTCTGAACCCCCAGACATCTCAGCCCCCAAACCAACATTAGAAATTCATTCTTATGGACGAATAAAATCCCCTTTACAGAAGAAAAATGTCTTTGAGAGGGTGAGTATGCTCTGTCTGGCTCTAAGTTCCTTGTGTTTTCCTAGGAAGTCTCTTAAGGAATGTCTTTCTGCTAACTAAAGGATAGTCTGCCAGAGGAGAAGAAAGTTGAATAAAGATGGGCAGAGCAATGAGTGTGATGGGAACAAAGCCTGATCAGAACAAAGAGGGACCATCTGGAGAAGTGAAGAGGATAGACAACCAAGAAGGTGCCAGAAATAACTCTTCTTATTCATGAATCTCTTGAGTAATTGGTGCTATAGAGAGAATGTTGACTAGACAAGTAGATATGGGTCTGATTTATTTTGGTGACTCTCACATTCTTATAATCTTTTCCTTGCTGCCCTATGACCCTGTCTCATCTCACGGTTGCCTGGATACTCACAGTCTGAGTGCTTTCAAGCTTCCCAATGATGAGGATCTTGGCTCTGTGAGAACTCTGGAATCATATCTCCAAGGACTTTTCTGACCACTAGAGTTTCATCAGAGCAAATTTGTAGCCTCTTAATATTCTCTGGTGGATTGTAAATTTTTCACATTGCACCAGCAACATGAAGATGGGGTGGCAGCAAGTGTCAGAAACACATGGTTTCCAGTTACAATGGATCAGTGTGATGTTTTCTATGATACACTGTGTTCTTCACTTAGTGATGTTTTGGGGAGAGAGAAGAAACTTTGTAAGTTGCTTTGTGCCAAGTTCTAAACAACATGGAAAACCAGAGTGGAAAAACGAGTTGTGTACTTGAGTGCTGTTAGAATGAAGCTGCAATTGTGGACCCCCCTATGTTGGTAGTTCCATCCTAACAAAGTGGATGTGACATGTTTTTCTGTATCACTTTTCATGAGTGACAGAAAATCATGCTCAAGTCCAATGTGTATGTGATATGAAAATTCTCATTTTTAAAGAGCTCTCTGTAAAAAATAGATTTGAATTACATGCCCTCAAATGCTGAAATGTATACTGTATACCTTATATATGCATAATTATTACATTTTAACCATATTTTTAAAAAGTAAAAAAAACGTAGAGAGTGAACTTGAAAAGATTAATTTATCTTCTTATAATACTACTAACCAAACCCAGAGAAAGATGCAGCTTTCATAAATGAAATGAGTAAACATGAAATTTCTACAATGGTACTTTCTGCCTACATCGTTAGGAGGTTTTCATTAATGAGGTAAAGAAGTATTCATAATGCTGAGAATGAACTGATGAAATGTACCGTTTTTAAATCAGTCTTTCTTCTTCTCAAAACTGGGCAACATTAGAGGGAAGACAGCATTTTGTTCTTGCCTGATTTTCTTATCCACATAATAAAGAGATTGATCTAGGCTTCTATGTTTTCTTTTACTTCTCAAAAGATCATTCTGTTTTCTTTTGGTCATAGACTCTGGTCAACAGTCATTTTCTTTCCTATGATCTTCTGAGAGGTCCTCTTATCTTGACCTGAGTCTTTAAAATGAAATTCTATTAATATGGATTCCTCTTCCTTCTGTTTTATTCCTTGTAGTTATTTTAGAATCACTGTGTGAATCTTGGCTTCATGGAATTTGAAGATGAATAAAGAGTCTCATCTTTTGTTTAAAGCATCTATGACAAGTTATCATGTAATTCGTTTTATGCACTTACAGGAATAAGGAGGCTATTAGTTCCAAAGCTCTATGTATTTGTGCATTGTTTAATTTTCTCCACACCAAATATGACTAAAATCTTATGTAAGCTACTGACACTAGATTTGCTTAGGGGTTCAGCTCTTTTATTATTTTATTTTTTTGGTTTTTTGAGGTAGGATCTCACTCTAGCCCAGGTTTACCTGGAATTCACTGTGTAGTCTCAGGGTGGCCTTGAACTCATGGTGATCCTCCTACCTCTGCCTCCTGAGTGCTGGGATTAAACGCGTGCACCACCATGCCCGGCTTCTTTTATTATTTTAAACCCCATTTATTTGGGTAATATAATAACTTCGTGCTTCCACAAGAGGGGATCCCATAGCCATTCCAAGCAAAGCTAATGAATCATGATGATTTCATCAAGTTTGAAGAGAAGAAATGACTGACTGGCAGTGTGGATCACTACCAGCAAAATCATCATATACATAGCTGTGCTTTTAGCATCTCTGAAAGTGTTACATAGACAATTTTGCTTCAGAGGGAGGGAGGGATGGAGTGGGGATGGAGGGGGGGGGAGGATGCCAGTGAGGGGAAGGAAGAACTGGCTTCATAATACTGGTGTGCTGCATGCCCTCATGAAGGGAAAGTTGCTATTCTAGGCTGTTCCAAAGAGTCCATTTGGAGCGAAGGCCCAACTGTAACACTATAACTTGTGAAGCAAGTATGTCATTTGATCATTTGATTTCATCTGATGTCATTTTCCCTGCTGTCTTAAAAGCATGGAACAAGATGGTATTTAGTCATAAGCCTACACAGTTCTACAGGAGCCATAAGGCTGAGCATCTCAGATGCTTCTTTGTATGGCTCATAGGTGTGCCCAACTCGGCCTTTCTCAGAAAGTTTCTTCAACACTACAAGACAGGTCTCCTTGGGCTATGACAGCTCATCATGGGCAAAGGGTCAAACTCTGCATAGCAAAACTTTTGAAAACTATGAGTGGCCATCTTGTTATGTTTAGTCCCAGGAACAGAAGGAGTAGAAGCTTCTCATCACTTACCTGGAGTCAGGTTGTGTCTAATTCTTTTTGACTACTTCAGCTGCAGGTACTCTTCTCCTTCCCGTGCATCATTGACTGGCAATACTTTCATAGAATTTTCATCATATTATGTCAAATAATAATACAAGATACCACTAACAGTCTCGTCTTCATGTTAACGCTTCAGGTCTGATGTCTAGTGGCACTTAGCTTCTTTTCTCTGACATACATGCCTGTAAACTACACTATATGCTATTGAAAGGAAACAAATGATTTGTTCAGAAGTTATTCAATATTAGTTATGAAGAGAGGTCATAGAAGTCTGTAGCTTTTGAATTTGGCCTTGAAAAATTACAAGCTATAAGAAACAGGATAAAGGTACCTAGGGGCCTGAAGTTCTGGTTTATTTCCAATATAGTTGATTTGCTAGCCTGACCCCTTTCTTCCTTTTCTACATTTGTCCCACAAATGTTTTCTGTGTTGAAAAGTGGGAGGAATCTTGGCTATGATATGTGTGGGGGAAGGTTGTGGAAAATGGTATTTCCAGAAGGTTTTTTTCTGCCATTCATTTTGTTTACAACCCATGCTATAGTTATTAAGAGCTGATATGCCAGGGGCCCTCTCTTGTCTTGATGTGAGGTTCTTTGGAGTACTGTTATTAACAGTTCAACAGATCTCCTTGGCCACCTCAACCTGCTATTCCAAGAAAGAAGGATCCCAAATAAACTCACATGGAATAATTGTGAACAACTCTTTTCAGCAACCTTGCTAATCTAAGGAACAGATGCTCTTCCTGTCACAAATTTCTTCTCTAGTATGTCTCCAAATGGCTCATCTGTAGAGAATATTTTAATTGCTACGAAATTTAAGAGTGAGGAATTATGGATTAATGATTTGACTTTGTCAGTGTTAAATCAAGGCTTGAGTATGACACATTGACCTGACCTATTTTAAATTAAGAAAAAGGAAAAAGTAGCCATTTTGGATGATTTCCAACAAATATTCAGTTTAAAAAAAATTCACTGGAACTTTTGGAATTTATGGAACTTTGTCCATAAATGGGCAAAGAAAAAGACAAAGAATCTTTAGCTCCCCATTTGATCAGTGCAGACAATTTGCTGTGGTGATTGGCTTTCTTTTTCACTGGAGATGAGGGCTTGCTTAGAAGAAAGCAAGTTCAGGTTCATGATCTCAACCCTTTGTCAAGGCATTTTCAGCCTCTGGACATTTAGTTATGGTTTTTCTTGTTTGTTTTGTTTTCAGACTCCCCAAGCTGAGCTTTAGTTGAGGTCTTTTCTTCTCTGATTTTTCCTCATCTAGAACCATTTGTATTTTCACCCCTCATTCTGATTTTCAGCTGGGAGCAATTGTTTCTACCTTATTTCATATCATTTGTCCTCTTGAGTGTGTTGAAAAAAGTGCCTACAACTCAGTAAATGACTGGGCCTAACTAAAGTCAGACTTGTGCACTTTGTAGGAAGTCTAGGTCACCTGGGATAAAAGTCACATGCCACACAGCTCAGGGCTTCCCTGTCATCAGCATCCCAACCCTATGCTTTAGGGGAAAAATGAGACAATGTTACTGATACAGACTTCATGGTAACAGACATATGAGGACAGCTCTCTCTGCAGTCCTCTCCTGAGTCCTTTGGGAATTTGGTCAGCAGAGGACAAATATCTTTTCCCTGGAGCTGTCCATATAACAGCGTCTGTCCTTTGTTACACAGCTGCCTCTAGGCTTTTCTCTGGTTTGAGCTCCAATTTTCTACCAAGTCTCTCCCTGATTCCTCTTTGCCAATCCTGGCTGTATATTTCTTGGAAACATACTTGGTCTTAGCTGGTGTAGACATTCTCTTTCTTCCAAGAAGGATTCATTTCCCCCTCTCTTTCATATCTTTGGAGCCTCCAGCTCTCCAGAAAATAAAAAAGGAACATCTAGAAAGGCCTTCTGGAAGGTTTATATCCATTCCAGATGCAGTTCCTCTCTTCTCCAGTAGTGCTTCTCAAACAGGACTGTGCATGAGAAACACCTGGGATGTTAGTAAGAGGTGGGTGAAGGGCGCAGGTCTCACTCATGCCTGCCATGACTCCAGGGGGCTTCGGATGCTCCTGATTCCAGATCACACATTAGTGAGGCTCCATCTTCCTTCATTTTCATTCTTATGCTGTGGAGACTGGACTAGTTTCCATGGGCTGTTTTAAAGAAATGCATCATAACTTGAAAGAGTTTAAGCAACAGACGTTTACTGTCCCACAGACCTGGAAGCTTGAAGTCCAAAGTCAAAGTATTGACCGAGCTTCTTCTCTTTCATCCTGTGAGGAATCTTTCTTTGCCTCTGTTAGTGATAGGCGGTCTTCCAGCAGTTTCTGGTCTTCCTTGGATTACAAATGCATTATTTTAGCCAGAAACATCCTGTCCTATGTGACATCACACTGCCTTTCTCCTGTATCCATCTGTGCCTGTGTCCAAATTTCCTCATTTGATAATGACATAATCAGTCATATTGGATTAAAGTCCACCTGAAAGGTCTCATTTCACATGTTTGTCTCTGTAAATACTCTATCTGTTCCAGGACCAGTGTGAACCTATGGTAACAGTAATGCACGAGGTTGATTTGGAAAGATAATTTAAGCCAAAGTTCAAGACCAATTTAGGAACATAGTGAAACCCAATGTGTCAAATAAACAAAGCTAGCTTTGTGTCAAATAAACAAAGCTAAGGTATGATCCAGTGGTTGAACTCTGGCCCAGCATGCATGAAGCCTTAGGTTTGATCCCCAGACCTACAACTCTTCCTTCTCAGCCTTCCCCCTTCCCAACAAAAGTTATTTGCAAGTAAGGTCACATTTTTAAGAATTGGGGTTAGGATTTCAACATATATTTTTGGTCAATTATTTTTTTCATAAATAGATTTTTAAATTTTTGTTCAATAATTTTGCACATGAGAGATGAAGGCACTTTAATTTATAATAGGTGTCCAATATGAATACATTGGGAATTTCTGGAAAAGTGGCAGTAGAGAAATTTATTAAAACAAACACTCACCAACCTTTTCTTTCCAGGTGTAGAACTAGAGGAAGCTGTGATTTTTTTTTTTTTTGAGTAAGCCAGCCTGAAAATTTGACTCAAATTGTCACTTATAAGTTCATTTGTTTTTAGGGGAAACTTTTTCCTATTAAGCTTTTTTTATTCTGAAAGAGACGTGAATATGATGATGTCTAGTAAAGAAGGGGTTGTTGATGATCAGTAAGGTTTTCAAAGTCTCTGGCACTCAGTAGCACTCATTACCTTTCTAGAACATGTCTACATCCTGAACTATGGAAGCAAAGATATCAGCACTACTTAAACAGAACACCAGGTAGGTGCCTTCCAGATAGGCAGCAGTGTCTGCCTCTTTCTCTGCCCAAAACCCTACAAAGGATCAGAAGAGCCAAGGGCCCAAGAGACTGCATCTAATTGTTTCTCTGTGTGATTGCTGGCCTTGGTCTAAAAGAAAGACACTGTTTTCTCATATGTTTGTATATTTTAATGTCTATCATTATTTTCCTTGTTGCAGCTACATTTTAAAATAAAATAATTTTCCAATGTCAAAAAAAGACATACTTCCATCTTTTGCTGTGTGTGTCTGTGTGTGTGTGCAAGAGAGAGAGAGAGAGAGAGAGAGAGAGAGAGAGAGAGAGAGAGAGAGAGAGAGAGAGAGAGATAAGCATGCATAAGCATGTCCATGTGTTAGGCTATACTCCTGTGGGTAAGCAGGTGTGTGTGTGTGTGTGTGTGTGTGTGTGTGTGTGTGTGTGTGTGTGTGTAAAATGTGTGTTTGAAATGCGTATGTTCTGAAATGAATCTAGAATGCCTCGCCATCACAGAGATCATTGATCTCCATTAATGAGTTCAGAATGACAGACTGTCACAAGGCCAATATCTGACCCCTCATAGCTTGATCTTGTCTTGTTAGGGATGGCACTTTCGATGGAGAGTTTGAGTTAAAACATGTCCTTCTCAAGGACAACATAACAGTTGCATATCCACTTGTTTTCCAGATTTGTGTGAGTCTTATGTTGCAAAACTACAAAAGACTAGGCTGGGGTTTCTAGCCCAATCTGGAAAAGGTATTATTTGCTTCTCATATGCCAACCACACTGGAAGCTTACATACTCCAACAGCAATGTATGTGATAGTGGAAAATTTTCTCCTCACATTTCTGTTAATGTTATGGCAGCATCATTCCTGATCCATTTACACTGAAGTGAACTAGGAGGATGGTGTGCATTGTGTGTGCATGTATGTGTATACTGATTGCACAAAGATTACACATGCATGGGATGTGCATGGTCATCCATTTCTGTCCTTAATACTTGTCAAAAAAGTAACTTGTTTTCAGGAAGAAAGGAAAAACAGTTCTTTTTAAAGATTATTTTCTTTCCCCCCAAAGCAGCTGGTACAGTGCAGAGGAGTTCAGAAGCCCATCCGAGAAAAAGGGCAATCTCCAAGGAGGTTTTACTTGGAGTTGAGTAAAATTCAATTGTTTCAGAAGTCTTGAAGGCCCAAAGGACTGAGCTGGGCACTCTGAAAGCTTACATCTGGTTTGATTCAAATAGTTTCACATTTGTGGAGTCTTATGAACATGTGAACTGGTGCCAGTGAAAAAATGCATTCTTGTAACCGCAATGTGTGAAGTTCTGCTTGGTAAGTCATTTTTCAAGTGAAGGTATGTGAAAGTAAATCAGATACACCTGCAGGCTTGGGTTAGTTCTTGGGGTTGAATTAGGTCAGCCTTTCTCATGTACTGTCTCAATGGACAGTGTACTTGGCTTTTTCTTTTCTGCATATTGAATATCTACAATATGTGAGGTTTCCTCATCACAGGTGTTGGTGAGTCTCTCTCTCTCTCTTTCTCTCTCTCTCTCTCTTTCTCTCTCTGGGCATGTAGGCATGCATGTGTTAGTTCATGGCCTAGAGGAGTTTACACACTAGTGGGAAAGATGAAAGCACATGTTTTTATGTGGCATGCTAATTTACTGAGTAAAACCGATAAACAAAAGGAAGGAAATAAAATTTGTTGTCTATCTCCTTAGGTCTGAGAGCAAAAAGATGGCCCTTTATAGTGGCAGATGGGGATGCTTGCCCCTTTGAAAAGTCTACTTTGGTACTTTTTTTTTCTTCCATCATGATTCACAAAATATGCCTGGACTCAAGTTGTGGAATGCTGTCCCTTGAGCCTTGGCACATAACTTTTGTTACCTTTAAATTAGAGCAGCTGTGATTTCTTACACAAGGCCCTCATGAGATTGGGTCTACTAGCATTCCCTTGGGCAATGTTATATATAAGCCATTATTGAGGGTATATAAACCATTAATGGTTGCAGGTGAGAAGGGACTTTGCTTCCATGGTATAGTGGCCTGTAAGCTGCCCACTTTTTTTTTTTTATAGGTATCCCCAGGGAAACTCATTGGATCACCAAGCTGTATTTGGGTAGAATTATTTCTTTGGTGTGTTTTGGGAGAGATAAGGAGAGAGGAATGATGAAAGAGGAAAAAGGAAGAGAGAGAGATAGAATGAGATTAATTTTAAGAGATTGATGTATGTGACTGTGGAAGCTTAAGTCTGAAGTCTATAAAATAAGCTCACATGCTAGAGGGAAAATTATAGTTTGGTTTCAAAGAAAGTCTGCTGGCAGACTTCTCTTGTTTAAGGAGGTGTTCTATTCAGGCCTCCTGATTGGATGAGGTCCAGCCACATTATGAAGGTCAGTCTTCTGAGCTCTATGACCACCGATTTAAATGTTAATCTTAGACTTCCTCCTCTGGGGAAAAAATATCCCTCAACATGATTAACAACAAAAAAGCAAACAATAAAAAACAGTTTCACAGAATCAGTAAGAATAATGTTTAATTAAATATGTGGGTCATCATACTCCAGCCAATTGGAACATGAAATTATCGTATAGCCATTGGAGGTCGAAAGTGTGCACAGACCATTCCTTCTACTAGGCATTAGAGACTGTTCTGTTTAGTTTCAGAGGAGACAATTCAGGATTACATTTGATGGAAGTTGATTCCTTAAGAAGTAAACCATTGAAAGCAATAGAGAGTAGATTGCAGATGAGGCACCTCAGGAACTCAGACAGGGATAGAAGAATGGAGATGTCCAGGTCCCACAAAAATAGTGGCTCAGTTAGAACCTCTTCTCTGCTTGATACAGAGTACCCAATCTGGGGATAAGTGAGCTAGGCATTGGGTTCCCAAGCTGGTGACCAACATTTGTTGAAGGTGTCACCACCCTAAGCAAATCTCTCATATTGTTTAATAAAGGTGCTATGTGCTAGATATATTTAATCTTTGTAGAGTTAGACCAATCTTTTGAAAGTAAGTGATTATTTTTGTAGACAGTATTCTACTTCAGGGTAGTACTAGGTATTGAGCTTGGTGCTCCAAGTTCCTCCCTCATAACACCTCAACCCTACCAGAACCTAGGCTCTCTTTGTGGCAGTTTGAATGTAAAATGTCCCTCATAGCCTCATAAGTTTGCAATTAAGCCTAATATTTAATCACCAGTTGTTAGAGCCTTTGGGAGATGGAATCTTGCTAAAGGTGTGACCCTGGGGAAATGTGCTTATTTTGGCATACTGACTCCAGGGGAATCTCCATCATGGCAGGGAAAATGATGGTATGAGCAGAGGGTAGATATCACCTCTGCTATAGCACTGCAAAAAGTGGCAGGAATGTGTGACAAAAACTGGGAAGGGGAAGCTGACTGTAACCACCATAAGCCCGCCTCCAACAACACATCAACAGGGTTCCAATTCCAAAACTGTAACTCATGGGCCTCCACACAGGCAATCCAACATACCTGCTTCATAATACCCTTGGCCATTTCCAAAAACAAAACCATGTTGCAAATCCTCCACTGGGCCTCCAACACAGGCAATCCAACACACCTGCTTCACAATACCCTTGGCCATTTCCAAAAATCCATGTTGCAAATCCAAACTCTCTCTTCCTGCATTTGTTATTCTCCATAGTATCAGGTAGGCTAACAACTTGTTAATCCATGGGGGGAACAAAGCCAATTTTGAAGACCAGGTCAGCTTCAATATTCAGGCCCCTTACTTCAAATGAGTCTGCTTTCTTCCTGCTGTTCCAATGCAGATCACCTGGCCCAATCTTAGTGGTTGTAATCTCTCAAACAACTGCAGCTGAATAGGCAGCAGTTTCAGCCCCAAATAATTCAGTTCTTTCTGTACCATCTCCATCTGCTCACACCAGTCCATCTTTATGTAAAATAACCCTGCACAGGTTCCCAGGACACAGGCAGGCAGAACACAGCAAGCCTCTCACACAAACTGCTTCTGGCATAGTCCTGACAAAGTTCTTTCTCACCTTTGTAAGCCAAACCTCACAGTTATTAGTTCTTACTTCATTCAGGTCTTTCAACTCTGACCAGAAGGGTCCATCAAGCTGTTCTTACAGCACTGAAAGGCATCTCTTAGGACGAGGTTTCAAATCCTTCCACATTCTTCCCACAGATCATTTTTAAAAGGCTGGTAGAACATAGCAAGTCTCTCACACAAACTACTCCTGGCACAGTTCCAACAATATTCTTTCTCACCCTTGTAAACCAATCCTTATAGTTCATAGTTCTTATTGGATTCAGATCTTTATACTCTGACCAGAATAGTCCATCATGCTGTACTTATAGCACTGCAAGTTTTCTCTTATGCTGTGGTTTCAAATCCATCCACATTCCTCCTGAAAATCAGTTACTTCAAAAAGGCCAAAGCCACAGAATCTGGGTTCTAACAGTAACAATTGATCCCACTCTCTGGTACCAAAACTGTTGTAGACAGCTTTATTTTTGCTACATGGAAAAGAACCCAACCAAATGCTGCTTGTAGTGGAAGATGTTTATTTTGGCATACTGACTCCAGGGGAATCTCCATCATGGCAGGGAAAATGATGGCATGAACAGAGGGTTGGACATCACCTCTGCCACAGCACTGCAAACAGCAGCAGAAAGGTGTGACAAATACTGGGAAGGGGAAGCTGGCTATAACCCCTATAAGCTTGCCCCCAATAATACATCAAAAAGGTTCTAATTCCAAAATTGTTATCAGCTAGGGATCATACATTCAGAACATACTGAGTTTATGGGGACACCTGAATCAAACCTCTACACAGCTGGATGAAATAAAAAGGTAAATCAGGACAAGAAAATGGATATCACTAAAAAGATAGAACTACCAAAAAATACTAAACTGAAATCCTGGTAATTCAGTAAGTTAAATAAAACAATATGTGGAAAGTCTCATCAACAGAATAGACAACGAGAAAGCAGAATATCAGGGCCCGAAGACATGGTGTAGTAATTGGGACATTCAGATAATGACAAAGAAGTAAGACGGTTCAGTCAGAAAATTCAAGGTCAATGGGACACTATAAAAAGACTATAGGATGAATTATGAGCATAGAAGGAGGAGAAGAATTTCATGCTAAAAACAGAAAACATTTAAATAAATTAATAGCAGAAAATCTCTCAAAACTAGGGTAGGGCTATGCATCAAGGTACAGAAAGTATTTAGAATATAAAATAAAGAAGACCATTTGAGAACCTCCCCACATCATATTATAGTCAAAACAGTAAATAGGAGGAACAAAGAAAGTATATTACAAGTTGCAAGAGAGAAACAACAGCTCACACATGATGTATTTTAAGCCCTGGAAGACAACAACCAAGCTAGATTTTAATACCCAGCAAAACTATCTGTCTACACAAGACATTTGAAGGAACCTGTTGAACTGAAAATAATGATAAATGCCTTTATGAGTCTTTAGGAAATAAGAAACCACACTAGAATAGTAGTTAACCAAATAAAATGTAGGAAAACAAAATAGCAGGAATTAGCAATCAACTTTTAATATTAACTCTGAATGTTAATGATACTAATTATCCAGCAGCATCTGGAATTGTGAATACTTCAAGACCCCCTTTCATGCATTTTTCATGCTTCTAAAACCATTACCACATAAACAGCATAACCAAATTTGTAAATCAAGGGGGTAATAAAGCTTGACTTTAAAGAGCTGGATACTCCTTCACCAGTCTTCTTTGAATTCCTCTCTCCCCCAAGAATTTGCATTCTTACTACATTGAACCTTCCATGGGTTGGTTTTCACCTTCAAGGCATCTTCATCCTTGTCTTAGTGTAAAAAAAAATGACCCAATTTTAATGGTGGTAATCTCCTTAGAAATTACAGCTTAAATTTCAAAACAATCTCTGTGCTGTAACCTCAAGCTTGCTTAAATTTTTCTGTAATAAGCTGTACATCTTTGAGATCTTTCTACTCATACTTCCCACAAGCACACCAATCCACTCAGCCACCTTATCCCATCCCATTTCTTTTAAACTCAGCTTTGCTCAAATTCTCAGAGTATTGATGGATACAGCCAGCCTTTCCACCAGTAGTTCAGGCCCAGCAATGTTCTTTCTTCCCCTTTGAAACATCATAAGCCAAGCCTTTACAGTTTATAATTATTTTGCAAGCTCTCTCCAGAAAAGCCCATCAAGCTCTGCTTATCATGCTACAAGGCTTTTGTAGTACAAAATACCAAATCTTTCCATAGTCTTCCCACAAATAAATTCCAAAAGACCAAAAACTACATGGTCAGGTTTTCTGTTTAAATTCTCTTTGCTGGATTAACCCTTCCAAAGGCAGCTTTGTCAGGAAATGGTTTATTTCAAGTTTGCATATTCCAGGGGAAGCTTTATCCTGGTATAACAAGCTAGCTCACTTCATCAACATACATCCATAGCAGACAGACAACAGCCAGCACCAGCAAGCATGAGCTGACTCTGAAGACACACCAAGGGCTGGCCTCAGGATCCTCACCTCCTCCAGCAGGGCTTAAATCTTAACGAAAAATACCTGAGACTATGGGGGACATTTACATTCAAACCAACACAATAACCTTGATTATAGACCTTCTAGGGTCCTATCAGAAGGTGTCTTTGCTCTTGTCAACAAGCTTATGACAAAGTTGAAGCTTCTGTTTGTTTCCCTTCCTTCAGAAGGGTGTCTTTGTCTCTTGCTTCTTTTAAGCTCTGGCATTGACAACAGGAAGGCAATGTATTAACTTTCCTGCTTCTCCCTTTCCTAAATCATAACAATTCCACTGAATCCTTTAATGTAGTGATACTAAAGGAAAATAACTTCAATCCAACTTCTTCACAATCCATGGACTTTTAAAATTTTGTCATGTAATTTATTAACTTTTTCACGTTTGATTAAGAGAACAGGTTACAGCAAAATTTTAATTAAGTCTTATGAAAACACTTCAACATTTGTATTGTAGCCATTTTGAGGGATGATAATGACCTCAGGTGTCCTTCAGGCTCATAAAACGGCATCACTATAGCCAGCTGTTTTTAAATTTCTGCAGGAACCACAAGTCATGGACTTTAAAAAGATGGTCTCGATGATTCAAGGCACAGATGGGTACCTAACAGATTTCCTGAGCATCTTGGGCTTTTTAACCTCAGAGCAAAGCCAAAGGCTAAACCTATTATTTTGGAAATTTAGAGCAACATATTTAAAAGTCTTTGTAATTTATTTCCTCACCAAGCTAATGTCTCTTTTTTTATTGCTCAACTTTAACACTCAACACTTACAGACCATGGAGAGAGGAGAAACACACACACACACACACACACACACACACACAGAGAGAGAGAGAGAGAGAGAGAGAGAGAGAGAGAGAGAGAGAGAGAGAGAGAGAGAAGATATAAATGCCACAAAAGTTATCTAACAACAGTTTTATTTCATTTCTCATTGTGCGTTACAGTTAACTTTTTCATATTTGAAAACAATGTTCTAAATGTTAAGCCATCATATTGCATAAGACTAGCATAGCATGTGGTTGTGGTAATTAAGATCATTAACAATGGTAGGTTTCTTGGAACACATAGTACACAATTCTAAAACGTCAAAATGAGAACATGTTTTGGAAGATGAAAATCATCCTTCCTCTTTAACTTAATAAATGATCATTTTATAAAACCTAGTCTATTGCTCTTCATTTACTTGGCAAAGGGCCTTGTTAGGGTGTGCTTGTGCAATAATGCAGTGCCTTACCATTGGGTGGGTAAAGAAAGACAAAGGTTTACACACAAACTTTGATCGTGGGCTTTACTGTATTGTTATTAGTAGTAGAAAAATTTCAGTGGTGATTGACAAGCGTATTGATATCAATGACAGATTATAGAAGCTTGGCCATACCTGCCTAAGTGGTCCAACAGTCACTCAAGCGCATTGTTGCAAAGATGTTCATTTATTTTTATTTTGCTTTTACACTGAGATTAGCAAAAAGGACAGTCTTCTAATTCTACATACTGTGAGAATTAGTCTTCAGACTCTCAAATAGATTGAATAGCATCAAATGATTAGTGACCTACATTGCTGACCTACTTTGTCTCCTGTCTGTTTAGTTTCCTTGTAATTATGAACTATCACAGTTGCCTGTGACTTCAAAAAGCAAAGCTCGTGATTCTCTAAAATGGAATTTTAAGCTTCATGGTGGTATGTGGTCATAAGATTGTGTTCTTTTTCAGGAAATATTTCCTATTTTGATGGAAAGTTTTATATTCCCCACTTTTATTGAGAAATGTTAAGTTCTTCATTTAGAAAATTGTCCCTGTGAATAAGGGGCTATGGTGGCATTTTGATTTCTGCTTCATACTATTTCCTAACATTCCCTCATTTGTTCTGTGCCAGAACTATGGCCTTTCTAGCCAGTACCCAGTACCTAAGTATGTTGGGTTTGCTCAGTCAGTACTGACTGTTACTTCCAGCTTCCTCAGCATAAATGCTTGCCCACCTCCATCCCTTATTCTAGAAACTTAATCTCAGCTGTTATATTTGAGAACTCTAAGGTTATATGTATAAATTGTCATGTTGATACTGTACTGATCGAAATGCATTAACTGGCTTGGGTTTGCATCTCCCTGTTAAGTTTGAATTTATGTGAAGCAAAGGCAGTATTGTGTGATTATTCTTTGAATAACTAATATTACAAGTCACATTAGGTTCATTTAAATAGTTCACAAATATTGACTGAGAAAAAAGAACCTGAATTAAAACTTCAAAGGCCAGACTAATTAAACATATTAGTGGAAGAACAAATGTATATTTACATATATGAGCAGGTCTGTGACATTTCAGATAGTTGACATTGTGTCAATTCCAAGGATATACAGTTTTTTAAATATATATATACATATATATATATATATATATATATATATATATATATATATATATATATATATATATATATATATATATATATAGAGAGAGAGAGAGAGAGAGAGAGAGAGAGAGAGAAAGATTGGGTGTGCCAGGGCCTCTAGCCACTGCAAACGAACTCCAGATGCATGCATTCCCTTTTGTGCATCTGGCTTTATGTGGATACTGGGGAATCAGCCAAGGGTTGTTAGGTTTAGCAGGCAAGTGCCTTAACCCCTAAGTCATCTTTCCACCCCTACAGTTTTAACTTCTATTATGTATGCTGCTTTATAATAAATAATTTGATGAGAATATCCATGTGGATCTTCTTAGATTGCTCCAACTTCTCTTCACCTTAGAAATTTTTGGCATCGATGAAGAGATAATAACAACACAGTTGCTAATTCAGGTCTTGGCAGTCTGCCACACCAGCTCACTTGGAATGGGAATCATTAGGGTGTCAGTTGGATAGACATCATGTGTCCCCTTGACAAGAGACTCTCTTTGGAGTGCCCAGTGCTCAAGCACATAGAAGAAAAGAAGTAATTAAATGCCTTTTTTTCTTCATAAAGGAAGGAGTTACATTGTTTCAAAGTCACAATTCCTAGTCAATCAATGAATTGCATTTGTAGATTGTTATAACCCTATCATAGGAAAACTAACATATTTATTCAAAAAGAATCAATATCTTCACATATAGTGTCAAGAGGAATTTGAAAATAATATAGAAAAAAAAGAAATCTAGATCAAAAATACATATGGTTTATGGTATAAAGAAATGCTGTTATATGGCATTAATGACTCTTGTTTTAAAGAAAAATGTTCTGAGATAACAAGCATTCTCTTACTCAGAAAATTACTATTTTCTGTTTACTATTTTTATTTATTACCACTATACATTTCTCATAAATTATTGAATCTGGATGCTACTCAAATGCAATCATCAGCCACATTCTTCAACATTCTTCAGAATCATTAATATTCCCCATGTCCTGCCACATTTTATGCAATCATACATATCCACTGCCCAGGCGAACAAATCTATTAAGTCCCTGCAGGCTTCCAACTGTGTTTGCTACTGTGAGAACATTCAGTTCCTAGAAGTTAAAAATGTATCATTAAGCAGCCTGTAAATTCTGGCCTCAGACTGAAACTGATGTCATATGCCAGAGTCAATAGTTCTTGAAGTCAATGTGATCTCAATTCCATATGGCTTCATGAACTCACTTGATCTTCAAAATTGCTATGTGGTGAGAATGGCCCTTGAGTTAGGGCTATTCATATAGAAAAGCAAAAGGTCTTCCATTTATATAGATTCAGAGATTCACTACTTTCCCATCTCAATTAGTGGGTACAGTACAGGACAATCCTGGGGATATATATAAAATGGAATGCACTGTGAAATCATATAGTTGATTGCATTATGCAATTTTACAGTTATGATCTAGTTATGATTTTTTTTTTGCTTTGAGATAAGATCTTGCTATGTAGTGTAGGCTAACATCAAACTCTGCCTAAACTTCCCTAGTCCTGGGATTACAGGAATGCACTACCACAACTACTTGCAATCATAGTTTTGGAAACATTGCCTTGAGCCTTCTGTCTGTTAGGTACATTTGGAAGCCACCTGGAGAGACACAGGGCTGAAGAAGTGATTCTTCTATGAGAAAAATATTCATAGGAAATTTTAGGGACTGAAGAGTATGATACCAAGATATCAAATAGAGATCTTTTATGCTTTGTTTTGCTTTGAGATATTACCAATGTGTTTATACATATTGAGAAATTATTCAGGGTTGTAATCACAAAAATGTGACTGCTGAAATTGACTGACTATGTCAATCAAAAGTGGTCACTTTTGTGATTCCAGATAATGGTGAGACTTCACTCATTGCACTAATCACACTGGTATCCCTGGATTTGACTGTCCACCATGAACTAGGCAGAGGTAGAGAACCTATGTAGGAAGACTGCAGCTGGGTCAGATAACAAAAGGACAAACAGTAAGTGACAGAGTAATCTTGCCTGTTAGGAAGAAGGATGGAGCTGGACTTTTCTGTCAAACTTCAGCAAAAGCCTGAAATCCAGTGGGAACCCTTCATGGTCAGTAGCAGGCAGTAGGGAGAGGTTACTCTACCATTCCAGGAGAAGAGCTCTAGCTGTGTGTGAGTCTAATCCATCTCCATGCTTAAGGAGGGTTAGGAGTAGAGGACAGATTTTTAAAAAATACAAGAGAATGGATAGTGATGGTGTGTGTATGAATGGAACAATTATTTAGTGCCTTTCAACACCCTTGTGTGCTCATACACTTACTCATATGCTTATTATTACTGTTACCTGGTATATCTACTAACATTTATGAAAGGTTCACTTTGTGTCTTGCTCTCTACTATATAGTTAAAATGGAATAATCTGTGTGGAGTGTAGTTTAGTGAGGGAACAAGACATGGACAGGTAATTATAATATTGGAAGGCAAGTACTATGAGGAAGTCATGAGAAGAGGTGTATGGGAACCCAGGGGATGGGAGCTCTAACTTAGGAGCTGCATTCTTTGAAAGGAATGATCCTAGTACTGAAAGGGAGTATGATTGATTAGAGTCAAAGCAGGAGTGCTCCAGACAAGGGAAGGACTTGAGATGGTTATGAAGTAGGAGAAAGCACAGTGTAATTAAGGAGTCACAAGGACTACTTTTTCACAGAACACCTTGAATCCTGGGAGTTTGAGTAGTGAGGGATAAGCTGTTGGAACAAGTCTGAAGAAAGCAGAATATTGTTGACTCTATAAAGTTAAGAACTGAGAAGTCAGATCTCAGTAAATCCATATATGATAATTCTCTTATCTTCCCATCATTTTGTTATATATTTATGGACAAATTTGGAACATAGATTTCCCAAACTCAATATATTCTATTTTTTTCATATATCTATATAAGCAAGTCAAATTATCTATTTTATTGGAAACATAATTTTGTAGTTAACATCAAGCTAAGAAATAGCAGAGACTTGGCAACCCTCAATAACTACACACTTGAGACATGAGAGCCCGGCTGAAGAATGAGCTATCCATGGTCCCCTACTACAAAGACTGATCCAGACGGCCCACGGAGGAGGATATCCAGCTGACTGGGGATGGGGAAGGGGGGCAATGGGAAATTGGGGATAACAACTCATGGTTGGCCCACTAAACAATGTAATTCATTATGAACAATAAAGAAAAAAAAGAAATACCTTTAATGATACATTGCTGAAGGATATTAATGCCTGATAAAGGAAACTCCAAATGGGCTGCTTACCTTTTTCTAAATGGGAAGTTACTACCAGGAGGGGTTAACTATGGATTGGCAAGGAAGTGCTCATCAGACACTAAACTTGCTAGTGCCTTACAGTGAACGTTTCCAGCCTCCAAACTAAAAAGTAAGTATCTGTAACTTAGCAGTGACTCAACCTATGGAAATTTGTTATAGCAATACCCAAATGGATTAAGGCCTGAACTAGGTTTGTGTTAGTTTGTTTTAGAAGAACACATAGTCTGTACTCTGACCGCCTCTTTCCTCGGGCCTGCGTCCTGTAATATGGATGCCCAGCTCTTGCTTTAGGGACCATCTTGACTCTCACTCGTGGATTGTGTTGCTATGTATGGTGCCACCTTTGAACCAATGTGTGGAGCAGAGCCTATAGGTCTGTGTTCATGGTAAACTGCATTCTCTGTGCTCTTCAGATGAGTTTGCTGGTTTGGGGACAGCCTGTTGTAGCAGTTGGCCTAGGAAAGTAGCTCTGTATTGTTTTTCCATACACCTAGGTCTCCACATTTGCTCCTTGGGAATCACACTTGCACACAAACTCCTCACCTGCAAAACTTGTCTCAGATTATGCTTTGGAAAAACTCCAGCTAAAACAATAAATTAGGGCATTGGTTCAAACATCTGAGTGTTTTGGTAATGAATTATATCATAAATGATAGAATATGACATTGCTATCCAATTTGGGTTCTCTTTTTTAGATTTTAAAACTGGAAGATGAGAGCTATATAAGAACATTTACACTGAGTTCCTGATACAAAACCCCATAAGGTTTTCCTCTGGAGTACAGAGATTAGAAACACTCTGCTTTTGGAACCTGTTATAGTGAAGTCAGCAAAACAACAGTTAACTTCAAGTTCAGCAGGAAAATAGTTGAAAGGAAGATGGGGGCTAAGGATATTGCCAGTGGTTAAAAGCACTCACCAGACAAGTGTGAAGGCCTAAGAGGGCCTGTGACCATTTGAATTATATTCCTTATATAACTTGTCATGGCTCCCTGTGTCTTTAATCCCAGTCCTGTGGAGACCAGAGATGAAAGAATCACCAGAGATCTTGACAGCTGCTGCTCCTCAATCAGAGAGAAACTCTTTCTCAAGGAAACATGTGGATGAGAGATAGGAAGGGCACCTGAAATTCTCTTCTGGCCTTCCTGCACCTGCTAACACATTACCTGTACATACAACACTCACACCTAAGATGGGACAGATGATTGTATCTTCTTTCCAAAACATGGGGGTGTGGATTATTGTAACTACTGGTCAGCATACTGTTTTCTAGAATGGTGTTTATCACAATCTCACAGTTGTTTGGAATAAATCCTTTGCCTAAACACAATTGCAGGTATCTTAAACTGTGAAGTGTGTTTATCATTCTTACAAACTAAGAGAATAGCTTTCCCCAGATTTATGGATGTTGGTGGAAAACACCACCTGTGAGTCAGATGGGAACACAGTTTATTATTTGTCAACAATTGGAATAGCCAAAAGTATTAATATATTCAGCTGCTTCCCTGGGCTGAGTTCCCAGAGAGAATTGCAAATAGGACAAGTGAAACCTGCTTAGTAGCAGGTCTTATTACTGAAAGGAACTCTGTACTCAGGAAACTCAAAATTTCTGTAACGTGAATATAACTCCTACCCCTGGAGGAGACATGTCTCTTTGCTAATTTGAAGAGCAACTATGCTGCTCTTTGGAGGGAACCCAACCATCATCTTCAAAGTTTGAAACAAGCCTACCCAGTCTATGGAAAGAGACTGTGTCTCTTTTAAGGTTGCTCAGTACACAAACATCCTTGCAAATATAACCTCAAACAAAGGGCAAGATGTATAGAAGTTTGAGAAACCTAGGGAATATCGTCTCCCAGCGGTTCTCCAGAAACTTGATATGAAGAATAAATAAGTGTAGTATTGTTTGACAGGGCAGAATTTTAGGTGTCACAAAATGGAATTCATTATATTGTTTTTTGTTTTGCAGCAGAAAACACTAAAGTACTAGGTGCACAGTCTGCTATCAGAAAAGGTAATATATCTGTATGTCTGTGTCTACAAGTACATAGATGGAAATAAACATATATATATTATGTATTTTATATATATATACAAAAATATATTTTAAAAAAATATATTCTGGCCTTCATGTACCTGCTCAGCCATTTGCACATAGATGTACACAAAACAAGGTACAAATGACACATGTGATTTATTTTTGCTGTTTGCATTTTAAGTCCTATTTCCTGGTATGTTTCATTTGTGATGTTATGGAAATTGCGATGCATTAAAACTAGATGGCCTATGGAGAGTTGATAAATTTTTCTCTCTAGAAATGCCCTCCCCTTAGAAGACAAATCAAATAGATACATGTAACCATGCATTTGGATTTTTTCCCACTGAAATGAAAATATTCCCCAGAAAGAAAGATATGCAACACAAGTTTATGTGGTAATCAATGATCTCACAAATGTATATAGTAATGATCTCACAAGTGTATTTGGACACTATTTGAGTATTATTCACCAAGGAAAGAGGAATCTGCAGACAATTAGGGTAATTAAGCATAGACTCTGATCTTGATAATCTGAGTTGATACTCAGGAACTGAATCACAATTCTATTCCACTGTGAGAATGGATTTATGTGAGTGATGAGTGACAAACAGAAAGATTGCTCCAGTCAGGATGCTGATAGCTTTGCTGGGTCACCAAATATATAATTGGAATAGATATACTGGTAGCATAAAGGACAAATGAGAAACTATATTTTGGTGCAACCGATTTGCTAATTTGAAGGTGGTAGTTTACAGGGATAGTATTCTAGCTTCCAGGATATGTTACATATTTAAAGGAAGTGACCCTATATGATACTTATTCCAAGTAGGTAGAATACAAGGGTCCAGGAACAAGCCCATTACTATAAATGTAATAGACATTAAATACTCTTAGCTTCTTTTCTTTTAATTTTAAGTTGTTTTTGGAGATCCTCATTATTGTACAGAAGACATTCAACCAGGAATACAATAAAATATATGTTGAATTCTAAGCTGTTAGAGTTCTAAGCTCTCTGTTCATTTCATGCTCCTTATAACCAAAGATGAACAGACAAGTGAAGAAGAGATCATGGCAGGATAGTTAAGTCCCTCATGAGGGATAGAAATGGTTGCCCCTGGGCACCAGAGGCAAGTTGATGTCACTGGTCCACTCACATGCCCCTCACAACTGTGATGAGATGAGGATGGACAAACAGCAGCCATGACCCAGACCAGAAACTTTATCTTGAAGAAGAGTTTACAGCCCCCAGAGGTGAGCATTGGGGCACCTCAGGAGGTAAACAACCTAGAGTAAGAAAGGTCCAAAGGAAAAGTGTGCAGAATTTAGAAGAAGTGGAAAAGACAAATGTCACTTGCAGCCTGGAGAGTAGCTCTACTTAAGAGAGTATTGAATATGTTGGCTGCTGATGGAGACCAGCTGAGTCTCTCTCTAGGAACTGCCCTTAACAGAATGTTATGTTCTCAAGCTGGAAGAAGCCGGTGCCCAGTGGCTGGTTAGTTAAGGGTTCAAAGGCCTGGCTTCTTGTCTCAGTTTAGGGAATCTGATTAAAGTGCCATCCCACCCACTTCCTTATTAGGCAGTTTGAACAACCAAAATAATGCACACCACTTTTTGATTAGTATTTACTTAGTTTGGAAGAGGGGTGATAGATTTGCAAGACTAGAAGACCAAATCCAGGAAGGGCGGGGGAACCTGTGTCTCTTCCTTTGTAACAGTTATTAAGTCAGGAAGTGCTAATGTCCTCAGATTCATGAAAGGGAGAAGCCACCCCCAGGTGGCAGGGCCTAGTTCATCTTCAGTATACAAGGTGCAAGATTGCACGAGTGACAGTATCGGAGCCAGAGCCTGCTTCTCCCATGGGGCTCATTTCAAAGACAATTGCCCAGTCCTCCAGGCTAATGAGCTGTGTTCCTACTCTGACTCTAGGAAGGCCACATGCTCTGCAGACTGGGGTAAGTTAAGAGTGATGAAAGAGTTACCAGGAATCACCTGTTTAAAGCCTCGTTTTTTCCCAGCTCTGGACAGTTTCAAATCAAAGACTATTTTGACCATACAGAAGAAGAGGCAAGGGATCATGAGAGCTGGCTGAATTTGTTGATGTCTTATATAGTCTCTTGCTATGGCAATAGGATGCAGTGGCCAGCAGCCCAGAACTACTCATTCTCCCTCTGCTTCCAGGAAGGAGCACAGTGATGGTTAACAGACCCGGCTATAGAAAGCCTTTTCTTTTCAAAAATTCCTGTGACTATGTGGAGTTCAATGCCAACTATATCCATATATATGTAAGTAAAAATGTGAGAGGCATGTATTTTTCCAGGCACATTTAATTGCATCAACGTGGAGTTCACATTGGCTTTTCAGAAGCAGCTAATGAGACATACGTGGTAGAATCCAGATGTTTGGATTATAAGCTTTTCCAATCCATTATGCAAATGTCTATTTATGATAGTGTCTTGCATTGTGTGGAAAGCAGAAGGGCACCATCACCAATAAAGAACCAATTACACTATTGCTATTTGCAAGTGGGGATTTTCCTTGGGAGAATATTATATGCAATATGAAATGGTGGAAGTGAAGAATGATTTGTGACTGGTGTTTTCTCAGACCCCTTTACTTGTTCTTTATATGACCATATGTCTACAGTAACACACACACACACACACACACACACACACACACACTGATAAAATATGGAAAACTCAGTGGATACTTTAGTGCAGATATAAAGTTCTAAATGCACAGAGGCTCAGATAATAGCAGATGTGAAGCAGTGTAATTACAAGTGGTCATAATTGTTAAAAATATTTTATTTTTAATATATTTTTGCAAGAAGAGAGAGAAAGGAGAAAGAGAGAGAGAGAGAGAGAGAGAGAGAGAGAGAGAGAGAGAGAGAGAGAGAGAGAGAGAGAGAGAGTATGGCCAGGGCCTCTTGCCACTGCAAACAAACTCCAGATGTGTCTGGCTTTATGTTGGTACTGGGGAATTAACCCAGGCCATTAGGCTTTGCAAAACAGGGTCTTTGACCCCTGAGCCATATCTCCAACCCCAAGTGGTCAGAATTTAATAAACAGGTGGTGAAACAAAAGGCAACATTTTAAAATATTTTTGTATTCATCTGAATATCTAAATATTTAGGATTATTTAAGTCATAGCAGAGATGGGTTATTTCAACAACTCAGTTTGAACTAGAGTGACAGAAAACTGAAAAGCCCAATATTATCCAATAGGAGGTTACTATCTTATTACTACAACACTAAAAAACCACGATGCTCCCCCATCTTCCTGAAGCCCTCACCTGATTGACTTATAGGCTGAGAATTAGTTGACAGACTCGGGTGTGATCACAGGAAACTCTTGAGAAGGAAAGGGAGAGAGCGGATAAAGCCTAGACAAGCTTGTGTCCTGAAGCCCGCAGCAGGGAGCAAATCTTAAGTTATGGTTACAGTTCTTGGTGACTCTTGAGCAAAAATCAGAGAAGCAGCATTAATTTTCCTCTCCTGCTCCCCGCTCACCATTTCTTTTCCTTCTTCTTCTATTTTATTTTTCAAGGTAGGGTCTTGCTTTAATCAAGGCTGACCTGGAATTCACTATGTAGTCTCAGGCTGGCCTTGAACTCATGGAGATCCTCCTACCTCTACCTCCTGCTGGGACTAAAGGCGTACACCACCATGCCGGCACTCTCCTGCTTTCTATTACCCAAATCACAGTGCTTCTTGACATTCTTCTTTGCCTTCCCCTTATGTATATTTTTCTGTCTGTGGACATCATTCATTTTTTAAAATGTGTATCTCTTCCTCAAGTATTCCTCAGTTGGAGGTAATTTTGCCCCTGTGTGCATCTGTTGATGTCTAGAATCAGTTTCTATCAGCACAACTGAGAGGGAAGTAGGGGTGTATGTGTAACCAAGGTCATGCTAAGCATCCTTTAGCACCAAGGACAGGCTCTGTGACAAAAATCATGTGATTCCAAATCATACAATGTTGAAGTCTCTGAGGCAGGTATTATGTCTTATTTATCTCTTCATCTCTAACACCTCATGCAGTATCGGTACCGAGAGAGACATCAGACTTGTTTATTTAATGGTGCAGTAATGAGTGAGTAAATCATTGAATACATGAATGACATCACACGATGAACTGTGAGCAGTTATCTTTTTAAATCTTAAAAATTCAATTGGTTTTGGTTATTTGGATTGGATTATTCTTGCAGCTGAATGAAACATTACTAGGTCTGACCTTTTGAATGTTATATATTAACAAAACTATTAAAATGATTCACATATTTTATGAAGGACTGGAGGAGCAGTTCTATAAAGGAGTTACCACCAATCTCTTTCTGAATCTCCCAATCCCATGTCTTTTAAAAAAAATACCTTTATTATCAATAATTAGATACATTGTATGAGTAAATCTTGTGATGTAACCCCCATTTCCCTCTTCTCTGTCCCCTACCCACTGGGGACCCTCCTCAGTGCGCATACTGAATCTATCCACGGGGCAAGGAGTTATGAACTGCACCTGAGGTAGCCAGTCCCCCAGCCCCCACTTTGTGTATTGTTACTGAGGGGGGCCATGTCTCTGGATATTCCCTCCACCATGGCTCTTACATTCTTTCTGTCCCCTCTTCCACTCAGTTCCCTGAGTCATGGTGGGTGAGTTTTAAATCTGCTTAGTTGTTGAGATCTTAAGCATCTCTGGATCTTTGCCCTGGGTTGCGTTGTGTATCATTGGTGCCTGTCTTCATTGACCTTTCATGGGTTATCTGACTTACTGTGGTGATTGGTCCCCTGTTTATCTCATAACTTTCTCATAGGTTTCATTTGGGCCCTGTGATATAGGCCAGGGGAGGTTTATCTCCTGCCAGGATGTCAGCCATCATCACAAGTCTTGTTGTTGGAATTGGTTGTCCAAGACTCTCTCTATAAATGGAACTATTATAGTTTTAGAGATACTCTTTTTGGTTGTATTAGATGAAATTTTGCTACTGGATGCCTTCCTACAATGGTTAAAAAGATTCATAAGGGATTCTCCAATGGGCATTTACCATCTGCTTCTAGTCATGGGCACTGGTGTGATGGGTATGTCACATGGAATGTCACTGTGTGGTTTGATTGCTTGAAGAACCTCTCCCTAGTTTCACCTTTTGTTTGAGGCAGTGAAAATGGTGGCTGTGCCAATGGTAGAGTCTAAAGTAAAAAAGGATTGAGATCATTCTCAATTTGTTTATCAGCTCGATCCCAGAACCCACATATAAGAAACAAGTGGTGATGCATGCTTATAATCTGAGCACTGGGGAAGCAGAGATAGGTGGAGCCCTGGGGCTCACAGTTCAGCCAATCTAGACTACTTGGCAAATCCAGGCCAATTGGAAATCCTATCACAAGAAAAGGTAGGTGGCTCCCTGAGGAGAAAGACACCTGAAGTCGCACATACACACATAGCCTCCAGAATGTGTTCGAATACGTTGCTGAAGATGACATGTTATTTATCCACTAGTGGAGATTTGGGAGATAATTTTTCATCTGAGCTCCAATGTTTGAAAAAGATCATTTGGAATGTGCAGGTGATAAAACATGCTTTCTACAGAGATGGAATTGGCATTGTGTTTTAAATAAGAACAAGTATTGGAATAAATGGAGAAATCACTCATCATATTGACTCTATGATTGAATTTCCTTCTCCAATTATTTAATTGTCCTAAGCTTCATTTTCCATATCTGCAAAATAGGAAAGAAAGGTTTGTTGTGGGAGTGAGAAATGTGATGTGTGTTGTGCTTAGCTTAATGGCTGGAATGTAGTAAGTACTCAAAAAATTATTATTGTTATGCTGGAGTTATTCTTGTTACTCATGACATCAGTACCACCATTTCTCACAGAATTGTGTAAATTGACCAGAATCAACAGTCAACTCTCCTGATCTCAGAAAACATTGACATATGCATAATCCAGCATTTGAAAACTCACCCCCAAAATCAGTAGTCGGTATCCAGTAAGAGTTTCACCTGTGTGTCACTTTCTACTGCCATTTTTGTTCTTCAAATGGCTTCATCATTGTGCCTTCCAGACATGAAATTTATGGGAATCACATAGAGGGAGGGAGACTTCACCCTTACTCTGTTGTACTTCTTTATCCACTGTTTAAATATTGCTGTCATAAGTAGTTTATTTAAATCTAAAATGCTTATCATTTTCAAAGAATAATCAAGCACTCTTTTTTTCTATACAGCCATTAAAATACTTTTATTGTCACCGGATGAACATTTTCTAGGGAAAATAGTGTGGTTTTGATGCTCAGAACTTACTCAGCATCAGGCCTATGAAAGAGAAAGCCACCCTGTATCTGCAGACACATGAATAACAATAATGGGAAAATAAGGTCTCTCACAAGTTTGCTAAATGAAACTTCGTTGAGAAAAACCCAATATACCCAACTTTTATACTCTCTCCTCTTTCTGCAAGATTACTCTTCCTTGCCCTCTGGCATATTTTTCTTCCAACACACAAATTTTCCCAGGTCTCCATACTCTGCTCCACTGTGTTCTCTCATAGGTGACATTGTGCAATGCTTCAGGAAGCAGAGCATTCAAAATGACATTTTTGGCTTGGAATTTCATAGGCTATATGTGGCTGTTATTACTTTAGGGATTCATTACTTTTATAATCCCAACAATGATGGTAATATAAGCTTTGAGAGACTGACTCACTGAGGAAACAAGACAGCTTTGGAAAACAGATCTCTTGCCATTGACACACATGGAAGGAGAGCTCCTTAAAGATGGTAATCTGAGAAATTTCATTGCCATGGAACCCGTTCACATACCGCTGGTAGTATTGGTAAGTGGGTCATAATTAAGTGTGATTCTGTAATGGGATGGTGGTTTAGAAAGGGTTGCATTTCAGGACCAGGTGTTTTTATTTTTGTTTTTTTCAAATGAAGTAAATCATTTGAGGTAGTTCAGTGTATTCTTGGGCGTCATTATGTAGACCTGTACAGTAAAGTCAAGATGAGAAGACACACATCTCAAGAGGGAAAATGAGGAATCAATGCTCATTTGCTACACACCGCCATTGTCTTCTTCCATCCTTTCACCTGCCCGTGTCTGGTGAAAGTGAGAGGGTTTGCTCCTCAGCAGTGCTCTGGGAAAAATGCCTCAGAATTTCTGGAGAAACTGCTGCAGACAGAAGCTACATAGGGAAGGAATCCAATTTGGCTTCAGAAGGACATAGTCATGGTGCACCTTAGACTTCTATTGATTTTGTGCAATTCTTAAGTACAAGGAAATTTTTTAAAAAAATATTTTATTTATTTGTAAGCAGAGAGATTCACACACACACACACACACAGAGAGAGAGAGAGAGAGAGAGAGAGAGAGAGAGAGAGAGAGAGAGAGAGAGAGAGAGAATATGGGCACACCAGGGCCTCTAGCCACTGTCAATGAACTCCAGATGCATGCACCATGTTGTGCATCTGGCTTATGTGGGTACTGGAGAATTGAACCCGTGTCCTTCAGCTCTGGAGGCAACTAACTGCCTTCAATGCTGAGCAATTTCTTCATCCCATACAAGGAAATATTTTTAAATCGATGGATGGCTAGATGTTTTCTAGTCCTGCTCATCCATACCATCCTTTGAGTAAGTACTTTCAACATCTGCTTAGAAGTACTTAAGACAAAAGAAAATAGATTAAGAAGAATGGAAGAAATTGATTGAGCTAGTCTTTATTCTTCTTTCTTACTAATTTATGAGAGAGATAGAAGAAGAAGAGGAAGAGGAAGAGAAAGGAGAGGAGGAAGAGGAGAGAGAGTATGGGTGTGCCAGGGCATCCTGCCCTGCAAATAAACTCCAGATGCATGTGCCACTTTGTACATCTGCCTTTACATGGGTACAAAGCAATTGAACCCAGGCTATCAAGCTTTGCAAGAAAGGGCTTTTAACCACTGAGCCCTTTTTCTAGCCCTAGTTTCTTATTCTTCATTGCTAATATGAAGTGACATTTATTGTTACATGAATCATAGAACCCCAAAAAGCAATGCTACATAGACAAGCCAAACTCTAAAACAAATTACACAATAAACTACTTCTTCCCCAAGTATGTGACTGGTACAGAAAGTGTGATTATACATATTTGGTTATTCTCATTATGTTGAAAGCAATATGGATTAGCTGCAAAATGCTGAAAGTTCACACAAATGTATTGAATCCTTTAAGATCTGCCCTCTTTGTTAGTTCTTCATTTTGATAGCAAGAAGAGGCAAGAACCCATGGTGTGTGTGTGTGTGTGTGTGTGTGTGTGTGTGTGTGTGTGTGTGTGTGTTTTGCTGGTGATTAATCCCAGGATCTGTGCATGTTAAGCATTTCCTTTACCACTATATATTGGCATAAATCATCCATGCTTTTATTTTACCCTTCATTCTTAGTACTCAATACTCAGGAAAGTCAAACCACAAATCTCATCCAGATCATTTCATTCATCAAAAGGTCCCATTTACCCAGGAAACCTTGCTAGCTAAAGCTTAGTTTCATAGATGCCTATGTACATACAGAGGTAAAATGAAAATAATCTCAAGCTAATCTCTTGTCACTCTCAATTCAAAGTTATTGAGGCATTTGGAGGACGTGTAAGAGGAGATGGGGAAAGGAGAGAGAGATGAGGGAAGAGAAAGCCAGGGAGAGAGGAGAGAGAGAAGCAGACAGAGACAGAAGGAAATGGAAGGCATGGTGCTGGAAAGTGTTGGGATTCCACGTTGGTGATGCTTAGAAGGAATGAGATGTTGTGAAACCTTGCTCTTCATTTTCCCTTCAAGGAAGTTAGGTACTGCATTGTTTCTCTGACAATGAAACCATCACAGCCATGTCTAATGGGGAAGTCTGACAGATTGGAATTAGGAGAACAACATCTACTCACTTTATATACCCACATGGAAAGCTTCTCATTGGAACTTCTCTGGTGAGAATCTGCCTCGTTGTACCTCAGATACTAAGAACTCTTCAGTGTGTTTGCGCTGCTTTAACAGCAAGCCATATATGGGGTTAACTGGAGTGAACAGAAATTTCTTGGTTCGCAGTCTTGGAGACTAGGCTGGGTTCAAGAGTGGAAGCTGGCATCTGGGAGGGCAGAGGGTCAAGAAAGCACCAATCCGATGCCTAAGAGCAAAGCACTCAGTGTAATCATCTCCTAAAGGATTTTCTTTTAGCATTATTGCAATGGAAATTAAACCTCAACATGAGTTGTAGAGAAGCCAACATTCAAAACAGCAACAAATGTCTAATCAGAGGTTTGAAGAAAAAGTTTGTGCTCATTTTTGTTGCCACTGTTGGCTTTACTCACCCATATCTCTATTCATTCTGTTTTAAAGGTTCTTGTCCCAGAGGACCACACTTTGCTACTAGTCATTAAACAAGATACACAATAGTCATGCACGCATATTTCCAAATGGACAGTGTATAAGTAATTTAATCTCTCTCTCTCTCTGTGGGTGTATGTGGTGTGTGTGTGTGTGTGTGTGTGTGTGTGTGTGTGTGAGAGAGAGAGAGAGAGAGAGAGAGAGAGAGAGAGAGAGAGAGAGAGAGAGAGAGAGAGCGAGCAGGTGTAGACATTCCCCATCTCTGCTTTCCATCTTTCTCTAGTAGTGCTGAGATGACATATCCATGTTATTGGAACTGACTTTATGAAGGTTCTGGGCCTCACACTTGCATCATGAGCCCTTTGCCTATGGAGTCATGTCCCTAGCTCTAGTTAATGCTTATGTCCATATCTGTTACTATTGCATTAATAAACATTTTGTTTAAAACATCTGAAGGAAAATTTAAAAGCAAAGTCATGTTGGTACAAAGTTTGGTTCAGTTAACAATAGGAAGGGGATGGACTGAATATTCAGGGGCTCAAGGAAGGAAGATGGTAAAGGGAACGAATGAGAATAAAGATTTGTGATTTTTATGTATGCATATGACATAATTGAACTCTAACTTTGTTCACTACCTTAAAATTAATGTCAAAAGTGAAAAATAAGTATAGTTTAATGGCATAATTGAGAGAGCTTTGGGAAGACCATATCAACCTGGTATTGATTGATTTCATATGATTGCGTTTTTCTGGCCCAGAGAGGAACCTACTGTATATAGTTTACATATGGTTAGTATATAAGACCAGATGCTGGGTCTTTCTTTCTGTATCTTAAGTATACTTGACATTAAAATGCAGAAGTAGAACCTTGAGTTTTTGGCAAGATTTCCTAATTTGTGTTTTTTCTCTCAGATATGCATACAGTTAAAAAGAGCTTTTATTCCTCCTCTTCCTCTTCCTCCTCTTTTTTTTTTTTTTGAATTTAAGAAACATAGATTATGTTCCAGATTGGAGAAGCTTTATTTTTCTACTTAGAACATATGTTTTCAATAAAAGATAAGATGGCACAAAGCCTTATAGCAACAAGCAGAAAAACCAACTTTCTAGGAGAGTAGGTGGTAATAACTGTTGTCCTGATGGAAAAACCTATTGCTTCTCGTTGGCAGCCTGCTCACCACAGCATAGATCTGCAACACCCTGCCTTCAGCTTGCCAAGCATGCCTTAGACATTCTTCTGACGTCATGTGTATTTGTACAACTAAATGATTGGTGTTACCTGAATATGATGGAGTAGTCTGTCTTCAATATTTAAGTTGGATTTCTAGAGCTCTTATATGAGAAATTTAAAATCCAATGGGGAAAAATAGGGTATGGGAAATGGGATATCAAGTGAAAGTCACAAAACTGGTGAATATAGTTTACAGTAAAGGAAGGATCATGAAAAAAATTCCTCTATGTAATGAGAATATTGATACCTTGTATGTACCTCTTCTGGGTAATTGATAACATTGACATTTATCACTCTTTGATCACTAGGAGTTATTCAGCATCTTCTTTCTCTATATTTTAAATACACTGGTTGTGCCTACAGCCATACCACTTGAACGCACCTGATCTCGTCAGATCTTGGGAGCTATGCAGGGTCGGACCTGGTTAGTACTTGGATGGGAGAAATATACTGGTTGTAAATTTGTCTTGTTATATGCTGTGAATACACAGTGGCCACATTTTCCTATGTTTTTCCACTGCCACAAGTTTCAGGAGGTTTCTGACTTGATTTCCTTAGTTTCTTAAAATTTTCAGTATGATTTCACCCCATAACCATAGACAGCATAAGCTGGACAGCAAACACAAATTATTCTTATGTACCTCTTTTCAAAAATATTTTATTTATTTATTTATGAGAGAGGAATTGCATGTCTGAACTTATTTTGAGCTTTGAACTTTGTTTCTTTTTCTTATGTTAGCACTGAACGTAATGTCTTTGGGCATAACTAGACATGCTCAGAGTAAGTGTAGGCTGAATGCTGGGTGTGTATCCACTTGAATGAGTTTAGTAAATGAGGTGTAAGACTATTCAGGGACTGGAGGTCCAAACTAGTTCATCAAATATGGTTTTTAAAATATTTTATTTGCTTATTTGCAAGTAGAGAGAGATAGAAGGACTAAAAGAATGGAACTCCAGATGCATGTGCCACTTTGTGCATCTGGCTTTATGTGGGTACTAGGGAATCAAACTCAGGTCACTAGGCCTTACAGACAAACACCTTAAATGCTGAGCCCTCCAAATATGTTTTAATCTTAAATGTCATTTGCTAGGTTATCGATTCCGTGAAATGGAACCTGTGTTTCTCATTCTCATCATTGCCCCACCAGCTCCAGGCACCTGGAGCCCAGTAGACTTATTGTCCACTTTTAGGATTTCTAAGTGAAGAACAAAAGGCCAAAGATGTGGGATTCAAAGAATTCAAACCTCTACTTTGTCATAAGATTAGCACATTCAGGTTATTTTGCAGCCCTACCTGGATCTTGATTCTTTGCTGCTTTTGTGAGTGCTGACTAGGGAAGTAGAGGCACCCTGGCAGCAAAAGGAAGAGTTGTTTTTTTTTTTTTTTTGGCCTGGAAAAAATAATCCCTCACAGAACAAAAGAAGGAAATGATTTGAAATAAAAGTGAGCAACTGGATGGAACTGATTTGTCCATTTAAAAACTGTCCCAACACCAGAGTTCTGCCCAACCATTACTTGACTTTCTACTTTCCCATAACTTAAAAAATTTTTTTGGTTTGGTTTTTGAAAGAAAAAGATTATGCAGCTGAGAGAAGAGACATATTTTCTTTCCCCATGGGGACTTACCTTTGTGACTTTTATTAAAGTTATCCTTGACAAGATCTGCGTTTCTTCTGGGATGGTGATGGCTAGTTACACGAAGGACATGTGTGAACAGAACAGCACACGCTGTCCTCACAGTGGTCAGTGACACAAGATGCTCATGTGTCCATCTGTTGCTTATTAATTTTCTTCCTGCTCTTTGCATCATTCTTTTGAAGAAGCTCCAGGAGCCTGATGCTTTCTCCAATGATGCTTATAATGAGCTATAAATCAGGGTCCTGAACCAAATGAAGTCTAGGTTGTATTGGCAAAATATATGGATATTTTGGTTTGAGCATTTCCCTAACTTTCAAATATAATGTTCTGATTGAAACATATATTTTAGTTATTACCTTTTAATTTTTGAAAATTGGTTGCTTTCAAGCCAATAAATTTCAACCACATTTTTAAATATTAAAGGTCCTGCTATAAATGTTAATAGTTTTTTCTCTTCCAAGAGCCATATGGATAGACAAACTATGTATATCAAAACAGAAAATATCGAGTCACAAGCAAAACAACAACAACAACCATAACCTAGCAATTACTTTCTTAGAAGCCAGGTGAAAGTATTAGCATCTTTCAGTAGCTGGGTTTGCCATTAGTTGGGATGTTTTCAGCCACCATGATTCAGTGCTGAATTCAGAAGATGAGAATTTCTTGTAAAGTGAATATAAAAGTAGGAGTTCCAGTGTTTGATTCATTGCTCTTGTGCATTGACAGCATGCTTCTAATTCTCAGAGTATTGTGAGACAAACTCAGACTCTATGTTTAGGTCAATGATGACCCCGTATTTGTGTCACAGATGTTATATGCAAGTCCTTTTCTGTGTTTCCCAACCATGGTTTTATAGAGGGATGTGGTAGACGAGAAACTAGAACTAACAGCAGGAATGAATCAGCTACCTAAGACATTTATGAAATGAAGTGAAAAATACAACCGAGGGTCAAAATCTCCACATATTTTCAGGAATTAGAGGTGGTTGGACTAGTTGTCCCAACTTACTGCTTAGACAGAGCTATGCAATGTGAGTGCAGGTTCAGGGATAGCCCATGCCAACATTGATCTGTATCTCGTTTACTTATTGAACTTCATTTTAATAATAGTGATACACATCCAAAGACAAGGTGGATAGGATGTTTGGGTAACTATAATACTCGTTTGATCAAAGATACTGATAAATACATTGCTTATACCAAAATATACTAATGACATTTGTAATTGCTTAGAAGTATATGTTACATCAAAACTCAGGCAGCACCTCATTTGCCCTCCCCCCCAACCAGTGTGGCCAGCTTCAAGAGAAGTTTCAACAAGTGTTACAGATAAAGCCTGCTCCTAAACAGGAGATAAAGCCCCACCTGCTGTGTGGCAGGGACTATCTTTCCTGATGCTGTGAGCTCTGTGACCACCTGGGCCCATCCCCCAACCTGGGCATTCCCCTTAAATCCATGATCTGACCTTGCCATGTGGTTTTTCCCACTTGGGAGATAGCCTGGAACTCGGGTTCCCTTTCCTCCTATTAAAGCCTTTCCTTTCAGAGTGGTCTCTCGAGGTGGTCATTTCCAATCTAACAATTCTAAATTTTCAATCTAAATTTAACAATCTAAAGAGTTTACAAAATGCTTTCACATATTTTATTTAACACAGTGGTAGAATAAAGATGATCCATGTCACTTGGGAGATTAGAACTCTCAGGCTCAACATATCTTGATTTCATAACCAATGTTCAAAGAAAACCAATGCTTGCTTCAAGACTACATATGTATGTGCATGAATATGCATGCATATTTAGGTATATGAAGATCTACTCCTTGCCAAAATACATATTAAGCTTCTGTTATGTAGTTACATCTTAAGAATAAGTTTTTAAAACCTGAGTTTCTGTGTATTACCAACAAAATGGAATTTGGAAATAATTATTAAAAGAAGAAAAGACCCTGAGTGCCTTTGGAATCCTGAACATAGCACGTTGTTCTCTCCAGAAGACATTTAGTGCATTATGCATGAACCGTTGTTTTAGGAACAATCCCAAGAATTTGGAAATGTGGGAGATGATAGATTCTTTCCCAAATACATAGTTCCAAACCACCCCATTTGGTGAAAAGAATTATCCAAATGGATTTAATGTCTGAGGATTAATCCAGTAAATGAAAACATAATCTTCCAAATGATAAGCAAATGAGTGCTAGGTCAATGTCTTGTCAGGCACACACCGCTGAGATGAATCTCCACACCAGGCACAGTTTTGGGAGGAAAGTATTTATTAAAGTACCAGATCCAGGGGAAGTTCAATAATGAAGAAAAAGGCTGGCCCCCTTTCACAGATGCAAGCAGAGAGAAAGACCCAGTACCAGCACCTCCAAAACAAGCAAGCACTAACCACCAAAACAGCAGGACCACCAGGCTTCAGCTCTGATTGCTTTTTGCATATCTATAGCTGGAATTTTACATCCATCCCAGAATCACCTTCTGGCTGGAGCGCCTAGAATCTGGCCTAGGTGACACCTCCTCCAGCCAGAAAGCTGGAGAAAAACTCTTACACTTTTGAATCAAGTGGGGGACATCCATTCAAACTGCTACAGTTAGCAGGGATTTCTGGAAGAGACTGTAGAAGATGAACCACTTTGGGAGAAGAATGCACGTAGAGCATCCTGCTCGCCAAAATGGAAATGACATTAGTCCAAAGTAAAGAAGAAACCTGATGGTCTGTGGAGATGGCTCAATGGATAAAATGCTTGCCTTGCAAACATGAGGACCTGAGTTAAGATCCCCAGGACCAATGTGAAATGCCCAGCATGATGGGTCATATCTGTAGTTACAGTGTTGAGGAGTCAGAGACAAGGAATCCCCAGGGCTCAGTGGCTATCTAGTCTATCCTAACTGGTGAGCTTTAGGGTCAGTGAAAGATCCTCACTCAAGAATCAAGTTGGGTTCTTGGTCTTCATAAGATTTTGCCATGGATCCCAGTTCCAGTTAAGTGTCCCTTGTCACTAAGCAGATCTCTTAGCCAATCAGTAATCCATTGATTACCCTCCTAGGTTTAGTGCCACTATTGCACAGACGAGCATTTCTTGACTTGCTGGTCTCTTCCATACAGCCGTGTGTTCAGCAATCTTGTGACAACTGTCTATATTGTATATCAGTGGTCCTTGGCTCCTAAGGGCAATTACCACTATCAGAGAGCTACAGAGAGGCTATACCCATTAGGAGCCAGCCATAATAGCAATGTTGTCTCATTTAACCTATATTGATCCCATTCTCTGATGGAGATTCTGTTTGCATTTTTCAGAAGGCATTGAGAGAGTTGGGGACAACCCAATTTCACAAAGAAGACATTGGATGATGGCTGACATCCTGGCAGGAGACAAACCACCCCTGACCTTCACACAGGGCCCAAATGAAACCTACGAGAAAGTGATGAGACAAACAGGAGACCAATCACCACAGCAAGTCTGATAACCCATGAAAGGTCAATGGAGACAGACACCAATAATACCCATCACAACCCAGGGCAAAGGTCCAGAGATACTTAACATGTCAACAATAAAGCAGACTCAAAACTCACCCACTATGACTCAGGGAACTGAGCAGAAAAGGGGGTGGAGAGAATGTAAGAGCCATGGTAGGGGAGAATATCCAGAGACACTGTGCCCCCTCAGCAACAATACACAAAGGGGAAGAAAAAAGAGAAAAAAAAAGGCTGCCTTTTTTCCATAAACCCCTAATCTATGGACAGATCCAATATGTGCACCAAGGGGTAGGGGAGAATATCCAGAGACACTGTGCCCCCTCAGCAATAATACACAAAGAGGAAGAAAAAGAAGAAAAAACAGGCTATCTTTTTTCATAACCCCCTAATCTATCAGGATGTGCACTGAGGAAGTACCCCAGTGGGTAGGGGACATAGAGGAGGGAAATGGGGATACATTCACAATATTTGCTCATATAATGTATATGCTTATTCATAATAAAGATATTTAAAAAAAGAATGTTGGCATAAAGAGTAGCTGGGGACACCCAATGTCCTTAGTCTCCACACGTATGCATGCACATTCACTCCAACACATGTACCCATATGCATACAAACAGGTGTCACACACCACACACACATACACACAACACAAAAGAATAATAAAACCCATTAAGTATGGTTTTGCTGGTGCTTTTCCAACTTACTGTAGTGTGCACAAACACACAGACACATAAGTATGCATACAGATGTTTATCAAAGACTATATAAACAAACTAAGAAACAATTTGGGAAATCTTAGAAAAATATTCATATTTTTATCATCTGTCTTAACTTCTCATTATCATACTATTTTTTTTTAAAGAACTGTAATTTTACTAGGCTATTTGGAGACTACTATGCAACAAATAAATCAGACATTTAAAATATAAATGAAACAGAAGTTTCAAGCACAATAGGAAATTATTTTTATTTTACTTTTTGGGCTAGGAATATGGCTTAGTAAGTAAAGGTGCTTGCTAACAAATCAGCCAGCCTGAGCTTCATTCCCTAGTACCCACTGAAATCCAGATGCACACATTTCATAGTGCTATCTTCCCTTCCTCTTTGGTGGGATCTGAAATATTCTTTCTGTGTGTGGTGTCAGGAGTTGTGTGTGTGCATGTTTGGGTATCATTCCTCAGAGGCCTTTACCTTTTCTGTTGTTGTTGAGACAGGGCCTCTGTTTGACCTGAAGCTCACTGAGTAGCTAGACTTCCTGGCCAGGTGGCTTCAAGAACCCACCAGTCCCTGGCCTCAGCAGCACAGCAGCTGGGCTTGCAGGTGCACACACCATGGATTGTGGAGATCAAACACATGCACTCTCATGCTTACATGCTAAGCACCTTATTGGCTGAGCTACATTCCTGTAACCCTGGGAACTGCATTATTTTGGAGTAACTTCCATTGGAATTTTTGTGGCCAACAGACTTTTTTTTTTCAAGTGTCAGGATATGGGCTTCACTCTGGCCCAAGTCACTCGTGATTTAGGGCTTGAAGATCCAGCCATCATGCTCTCCTAAAGAACAGCTTTCATGGGAAGATTGCCTTCGCTCATTTTCCCGAGGATGGCTGACTCATGTACCACACTTTGTTCCTGGGTTTTGTTCCTTTGCCTGTGACTCAGGGCTTCCCCACTTTCTCCATCTTTAACTTCGTTTCTCTTAGCCATGACCTGTGTTCCTGGTTTCATCCTTGGCTCAGCTTAAGCTGTTATATTTTTAAGACTTTTTCCATTTTCCTGGTCTGGCTTCCGGCTGTTAGGTTTCAGTGTTTTGCTTTGTGACCTTGGCCATGATTCTGACTGGAAATTGCTAATGGAGTAGTGACTATTCCCTTGGGATCTCTGATGTGTGCAGCCTGTGCTCACAATGGAACTCACTGTATGCATGATATAGTGATTTGAATGTAATGTGTCCCCTACATCCATGCTCATGTGTTTGAACACTTGATTCCCAGCTGGTGATGCTGTTTGGGAAGGTTGTGGAACCTTTAGGAGATAGAGCCTGGTGGAGCCTCCCTGGAGAAAGTGTGTTATTTGTGGGGGGGTGGACAATAAGCCCAATTAAACCCTTTTCCTTGCATAAACTGCTACTGGTCTGGTATTTTTGCTCAGCAATGAGAAAGTAACTGATGAACAATACTTCTTGATTGCTATTTATAAACTTCTGCTTTTTGTAGACAAGACTATTATAATGGTGTACCCTGAAGGTTTCTAAAGATTATGGATTTTCCTGAAACAGTGTTCAGGTCTGAATGAATCCTGTTCCTGGCAGTGACTTCTGCACCCCTCTTGACTATTATTATACCATGAGTTGTTTTTCCTGTGTCTGGCTTAAGGGTACCTGGTTCTAATAGGGAAGATTAAAAGAAACCAGAAAATAACATGGCAATATTCATCACCAGGGAGTAAGAAATGTTGGCATTAAAAAAATGGCTGTTTCTATGGAGGTTACCAATTAAACAAAGAAAAAAACATAGCTGCTTAGGCCAAGATGTAGTAGAAGAAGGAGGATGACAAGATTCTCAGAAAGGTAAACAGATGAGAAAGGACCTTGCCCAGGTCTCCTTCTTCCCTTTTCTTCTCAATATGTAATTTTAATGAGGAAAAATAGGGTAAGGATGCACAGGTGGGACAGAAAATAGAAATGGCCAACTAATGTCTCCAGGAAAACTGCCCGCTTGCTTAATGTGCTACTTATGCTGGAAAGGGGAAGGTCATACATATTATTTAGGATCAATAATTTATTTTTTAAAATATTTATTTATTAGAGAGAGAGAGAGAATAAATGAGCACACCAGGGCCTGCTGCCACTGCAAACCAATGCACACACAACATTTGTGCATAATTAACTAACACACACATTTTATATATATATTTATATATATAATTATGGTTACATAATTATCTAACACTTAACAAGAGCCCTCAATGCTTATTGGGGTAAACCTCTTTGTGCACCAGCAGAATGATTTCCTAAAGCTGCGTCACCTCTGCCTGATCTTTCACTGGTGTCCTTTTCACCCCAGAGATGTTCACTGCACCCAGTGTCACATTCTCCAATTCTCCATCTTCCTTACGCACAGAACCCATATGTTTCCCAGGCAATGATGTACTGCTATCTGGAATTTAGTTCTTTTCAGTGAGAGCTAAGCAAAACTAGAATGTGACAAATAGGAGATTGTTCAGCTAGTATACCACTATTTGCAGTGGTTATAAATTGTGGTGCATTCAATATTTCTCTTAGTGACTCCAAATGTAGAGAAATAATGCTATGCTTATAGTTAGTGGTCATTAAATAGTTACTTACTGACTGAACATGAACTTTAGTGGAAGTGAGCAGAGCTGGGAAGTGTTAGATATGATGATTGATTATCTGGGTGTTAACTAGGGAATGCAACATTGATGTTGGAGGAACATTCATGGATCTTAGGCTGCCTCTGTTCATAACTCATGCAAAGTAGATGCTTTTACCTTTAAGTGCCATTAAATGGAATGTTGTCTTTCTCCAAACTAATCATTTTTCTATTATTGAGTTAAATTGTAATACATTTTAATCATTATCATTATATTTTGAATCTTTCAAAAACATTAAGTAAATTAGTTTTGTCTCTTGATTTTTAAATATCTATATAATAGGTGTAGTTTTGTGTTCCTAGAAGAACACTTTTTGCCTTGATAATACTATTTGTGGAGTGAATTCTTTTTGTATAAATATTTTTATTTCTTTATTAGAGAGAGATGAAAAAGAAAGAGAAAGAAAGAAGGAAGGAAGGAAGGAAGGAAAGAAAGAAAGAAAGAAAGAAAGAAAGAAAGAAAGAAAGAAAGAAAGAAAGAAGGAGAATATTGGTGACCAGGACTTCCTGCTACTGCAAACACCAGACTATGCACACTTTGTGTGCCTGGTTTTATGTGGATACAGGGGGATCAAACTCAGGACATCAAAGTTTGCAAGTAAGCACTTTTACCTGCCAAGCCATCTGTCTAGCTGTGGGGTGAATCCTTGCCTTCCATATATTCCCAAACTGGTTGTCTGAGAACAAGTATAAAATTCTGTTTTGCTTCAAAGCACCAACTCTTGCCCCTACATAAGACATTTTACTCTGCTTTTATAAGTAAAAATATTCTCACATTACTTCTTTTATCGGCCATTTTCACTATCTGTATGAGATCATAGGTTAGTTGAAGAGTTTTGGATTTCTTTCATCCTGCACAAGAGCCAGGCAGAATGGATGAGAATATTAGCTTATTTGAGTTGTTAGAAAGGATAAGATTGTAAAGATACCATCTGGCATATTGAACCATGATATCATCATTAAAATTATTGCCAGTGAAGTATGGAGTCATTTTAATGTATGAGTTTTGAAGTTCCCTTCATTTGCTACTTGATCCATAAGAACCCATAAGCACTGTGGGTTGAAGAGTTGAGTTTGGCATATCATAAATTAAACTTTTCTAACATTTATTTAAACATTTTTACAAGCCTAAACATTGGAGTTTAGAAGTTGTAGACTTGTATATGTTATTCTTTCCAGGAAGTTAAAGTATAAAGACAAAAAAAAAAAAACAGCAGCTGTTTTAAAGGAATAGATTGCTCACAGTATGTCCCAAATTTCCTGGCATTGAGAATTATGATATGGCTTTATCCTGCTGTGATTGCATGGAGGGGATGAGTGAAACTCAACTTACGTCAAGGGAAGGGTTGTGAGGGAAACAGAGACTCATGGTTGGCCTGTGTCTCTGTTTACTGTCTCAATTTCCCACAACTAGGTCTTTTACTGGCAATAGGAAAATACTCATCTCCATAACAGGTTGCTTACCTTATATTTTGTGCTCAAAAATCAGCCTCTATTTCTACCTATACTTTGCCTCAGTAAAATTATCTGTTATTTAACTCTGGAGTATTCTTGCTAAATATGTCTTTTCACTTATCAAATTGACCTTTTATGTATGTGTATGTGTGTGTGCGTGCATGTGTATTGTATGTGTGTGTATATGCACATGTGTACATATAGGTGTGGAGGCCAGAGGATAAGTTCAGGAAAACCATCCACCTTTATAAAATATTTATTTATTTATTTATTGAGTCTAAGAGAGTATGGGCATGGGAGGGCCTCTTGCCTCTGTAAAGAAACTTCAGATGCATGGGTCACTTTGTGCATCTGGCTTTAGGTGGATACTAGGGAATCAAAACCAGGCCATCAAGCTTTAATGAGTTTGATGAGGTAAGCAAGCATCTCTAACTGCTGAGTCATCTCTCGGGCCAACCATCTACCTTTTTGAGACAGGGTCTCTCATTGGTCTGGATCTCACCAAATAAGACAGGCTGGCTAGCTAGCAAGTCCCATGGGTCCTTCTATTTCTGCCCCTTCAGCACTAGGATTACAGCCATTTTCACACCCTGACATTTTTCCTATGAGTCCTAGGTCCTTTAGCGTGTGAGACAAGCACTTTACTGACTGAATTCTCCCCTCAATTCACATTGACTTTTCACATAAACTGTAATCATTTAGTCAAAAAGAGAAAATACAATTGTATTTTTATTTCCTCAACTCATAAGCTAAGGGGATTTGTTCAATAGAAATGTCACCTAGTTTTTAAAAATTGTGTCATATATAAAGCTGTCTATAAACAATGGCCACAACTTGCTATTAAAAAAGAAAGATAGGGATTCTCCTCACTTTCATTGATGTATTCCTTGTTGAATTATTTTCTGCCATAATAAATTTTTAGTCAGCCACATGCTACTGGGATGAATCTCCAAATCAGGCACTATTATGGGAGGAAGGGAGGAAGGGACTTATTGAAGCTACAGATCCAGGGTAAGTTCCATAATGGTGAAAGAGGCTGGCCCCCTTTCACAAGTCAAAGAAAAAAGAGAAAAAGAGGGAGAGAGAGAGAGAGATAGAGAGAGAGAGAGAGAGAGAGAGAGAGAGAGAGAAGCCATCACCAACATCACACAGACACACCGGAAAAATAGGCAGGGGAAGGAAGAGAAAGAGCTTTCCTTCCCATTGAGCTTGCTTACTTCCTGCCCCCTAAGAAGACGGCCATCTTCCCCTTGCTCCCTACTAAGAGGGCTGCCTTTTTCTCCAGGGGAAAGGTTCACTCTGGAGGAGTGACCTTCCCCTTTAGTTAATCCTTCCTGTAAGAAACCTCAGAGACTTACCCAAGATTACTGTGGATTACTAAACAGGTCAAGTTGACAACAAAACTTAACCATTACATCAGAGAAATTTTTTCTTTATTATCCATAATTGCATACATTGTAGAAGCAAATTTTATGATGGTGCCACCAATTCCTTCCTCCAAGTCCCCAACCCACTGGGTACCGTCCTCATAGGCATACTGGATCATTCCCTGGGGTAGGGGGGGTATTTGCAGTATGCAGCTTTGATGCAATTGGCCTGAGGACAAGCTTAGTATTTTTGTGTTTCCTGTTTAGATGCCTGAGTTCTTTTCTTGTTTGTCTCTCACTGCCATTTTCTGCTTATGCTTAGGTCTCTTCAGGAATATCTCTTCCCACTCACACCCTTCCTTAATTCATGATCTACCTATTCCTCTGATTGCACATGGGTGTCTTTTTCTCTGAGGGCAGTTCATCCCATCACTGTTGCACCATAGTTTATCTCCTCTTCCTCCTAGAGACCAAGTGACATAAAGTAAAATGTTCCTCTCTCCTTTAGAAAGTTAAAAAGCAGTAAATTCCTTCTGTCATTTGCAAGATGAAGTCCCTCTCTGACTTTGGATTACACTGTCAAGCTCTGTTATGGTGTACTTACTAATCCTTCTCTAATAAACCTTTTCCCTCAAAGAGGAAAAAAATCCATCTCACTGTTTTTCTCTACTGAACCAGCCCTTGCTTTTAGTCCATCTTTCTTTTATTTTTACAATTATGATATCTTTTCTTTTTACTGTATGAGAATTCCATGCTGCAATATAAAGGTCAGTAAAGGCTAACATTCAGGATGTATTAGTAATTTATTATGTAGCATTTACCTTTTGCTGTTGCTTTTTTTGTGAGAGTTTTAAGTAAGTGGGAAATTCTATCAGGACTCTGGGCATCCTTAGCTATGGAGGGATGAAAGGAGTAAGCCTGTTTTAGTTGAATATTCTCAGCTTTACAAAAAATACAATAGCAGTCTAAGGTTAAAGTTTTGGTAATCATTTCTGGAGGCAACTTTTTTTTATTTTTAGTGTTTCCTGCATTAATCATGGTCTTATTTTTATAAGCATTATGGATTTTAATGTGCAAAGTTAGCCCT
>PVHP010009090.1:0-51464 GCA_004024765.1 Zapus hudsonius
AGTCATCCTTACCTTCCCTCTTTGTAGGTTTCAATTTACTTCACAAAGTCTTGGATTTATAGTAACAGATATTCTTGTTTACCTTAAAATAATTTTGTGAAATGCCTTTTAGTCCATTAAGTCCTACTGTTAAAAGTAGTTTAAATGTGACTTACCAGGCAGTGAATTTATAAGATGTTTGTGCAATGAACACAGTGGCCTATCTACTTCTGAAATAATATAGTATTGGCCATGATCCCGGGATCAACTGTGCCAGAGTTCTTGGGGAACCTGTTAAGATTTTGATCCTCAAAAGCTTCTGTAGCCCAGTGGAACTAGAATTATTTCTGTAAATTCTAATACTATGGTTGGTTGATATTGAAGTCTGTTTAGCTGTTTGGTTTTTGTTTGCTTGTTTGAGATAGAATCTAACCAGCAGCTCTTGCTGGCTTGAAATTCACTACATAAACCAGGCTGGCCACCAAATTACAGTGCTCTTCCTGCCTCTGCCTTCTGAATGCTGGGATTATAGATAGACCTGAGCCACCATGCTTGGCTCTATTGAAGTCTTGCAGCATGGTCAATGTTAGAAAAGCTTATCTGCTTCATAGCACTATTGGCTTCTTTTGCTTTCAACAATATAATTTTCATTTTATTTAGATATTAATCACTTCAATATACAGGATGGCAGCTTTTTTTCAAAATGATTATTTCTAAACATTTTGAAACCTTGACTGTTACAGATTTTTTCCATGTAAACATAAGGTTTTTTTCAAGTTTGAAACAAATATCTAGAAATACTTTTAAGTTAATATACTAACCCTATGATTTAATAAGAGAATTATGTTCTACAAAGAACTACTATGAAATGATAAAATGGTCTTGTTATTTATTATGTCCTCAATTTTACTGATCTACAATTTTCTTCAGAGAGGATTCATAAGTTTAACCTTCTGACAGTTTATATTTTGGAAATTTTCAGTGAACTATCTTTTCTCATGATATTTTCCCCCATACATTAGTTGGTTGTTTATGGTTTTGGCATACTTACCTTACAGTTTCCCTGATTAGAGGATTTCTTATTTATTTCAAAGGTTTTTTATATGTCCATTTATATATTCTAGGTATGCAAGATGTTTCTAATGAATGGTGGAGGTCTTGCTTCTGTTGTTTTGTTGATTCTATTGGTCAGGCTATTAATAATACATCTGCCATATTCATTTAAATGTTTTTATGCCTCTGTGACTCTCTAGGTACACTTAACCTATCAATTTATCTTTCATTCACTTACCATTTATTTAGAAGCCAGCATTATGAAGGATCTGTGTGAATGTGTGTATGATGTATATATTTTATATATGAATATATGTAAATGCATCTATATGGATATGTATATATGCATATACACAGGTATTCAGGTATTCAGAAAACAAAAGGTTGCAGAACTCTGCCCAGGTCTCTGCTTTACGTAATCCTGAGAAAACTAGCCGGCACTGACTCTAGCTTGCTTTGGAGCCCTGATCCCTGCTGACCAGCTTCCCAGCCACTGGCTTTACTTGGAAGTGCATAGCGCCAGTTCCTGACTTTTTATCTTTAGCCTTGCTTCACCTGCTTGTTAGGATACACTACCTCTGACCAGTCTACTCTCAAGTGACCTGCTAGCCTGCTTTGCCACCTGTTACTCACTACTGTATTCTCTGGACCTGGTGTTTGCATCCATGCATGCGCACACTGACAGCTGAGTTCAGCCCTGCCTTCCATCTCCAGCTCCTGCCTCACTCCCAGGGAATTCTTATTCAAAGAGATCTTGAAACTGACTTACTTTGACTTTGAGTCAAGTTATTTTATTTTCAAATTATTTTTGATGAGGTCTTTTTCAAAATTGATGCTAAACCCAAATCATTCCTGTCTCCTGAATGAGTAAACAATATAATTAAAAAGAAAAAAAATTCTTAAAGACATAAGAACATTGGCAGGTAATATCTATTTTATCCTGTGTAGCTGTTATCCAAATATATTGTTTTTAATAAATGATCCTTAGTATTTTATATTTTGAAAATGCATGTGCTTTAATGGAAAGTTTGTGTGTGTATGCATTTGTGTGCACATGTAAGAAGATAGATATCAGTGTTTCTACTTCCAGAAGGCTCTGAGTTGGGAAATTAAATTTTTTGAAGTTTCTAAAATATTTAAGAAAAGAATTGCTGATGAACTATATGATAATAATCTTCCCAACACTACAGAATCCCTTCTAGTGAACTAAATTTGTAAGGATTTTGAATTCTGAACGTTCTTGATTTTAATCTAGATAAGCAATTGTGAGCAAATGATGTAGTCCAGACACCACTTACATTGGTCACTGATTCACAGGTGTTTGCTCCCCAACCAAAGCAATATTTATTTTAGCTTGTGAGCATTGCTAGGCAATTATATTACCACACAGGCAATTCTATTTTGCTTCTAAGAGTGCACTTTCTGTGGAACATATTTGTTTGTGCTTCTCTCTCATGTAAGAAGATATGCTAAATGCAATGCAGACAAAATTATTACAAACATTTAGCCTATGTTTACGAGCAGTGCATAAATGGAAAATAGTAAGTGGGGAATTCCAGTAGATGAGCTCCTATGGAAATGCCTTCAGAATGGTCCTAAGAAAGGCAGGTATTAGTGAGGGAATTAGCAGTCAACGCAGGGATTGACGGACTGTAGTCTGTGTCCTAGCAAGTGGCTGAACTCAGGACAGGGTCCTTTCTAATTGTAACTGTGTCCACTCACCAACCTCGCCACACCCCAGCATGTGTTTCTAACTCAATGTAAGTTCAGAAAAAAAAGGAATAATGTTATGGAGAGAAAGGTGTCTGAACAGATTAGTGAAATAATCGAGTGGAATTCTAGAAGATGAATATGGCAGCAATAGGTAGAGAATTTGAAGAATTAGCAATGCTACTTGGCCTGGATGAAATATATTTTGGAGAAGGTAGTGAATAGAAAGATCCATGATAGACTACACTGAATACAAAACTATCACTGATTGTGTGACACTAATATGTTCATTTGTATAAACGTGACTACTGTAGACAATACACAGAAGCATCTAGTCTGAGAATGGGTAGAAGAGAGTCCATGTAGATACTGAGTCCAAGTAGGTAAGGCCAGAGATAGGACTATCCCATACCAACATGTGATTTAGTAGAGTAGAACAATGATTTTTGATACCTTCTATTATGTTAGTATTGTTTTTGAGGGCAATATTGTAGGTATTTGAGTCAGAATGTAAGGCTGTGAAGATTTTTTTCAACTTATTTTCCATAAAATTTTTATGTTGTTTGAGTATTTGTATAGTCATTTAACCCCCAAATTCCTTGGGAATGCTCTCACTTATTCATTAATAAAGGATGTTAATAGTCTAGTTTAGCATAAATTAATATACTGTCAACATTTTCTCTGACAGCCCATGTGTAACAGACAAATATGAGACTATCATCTCAATTAGATGTTTGATAGAATCCAAAAAAATGGGAAGCAGAGTCTGACTTATCATGTGTGCATCGGTTTCTATTAACAGCCCATTGCTTTTCTTAGACCTAGTAATTTATAGTTGTATGTGGGACGTTCTTAATGTGACATTGTTAAACATATTTCTTGACTTAATTTATAAGGGATTAAGAGTTGTCTTTCCTTATAGTTTCTTTTGATACTATACACTGATATGCTCCACACCTTGACATTATAAAGTTGATTTTACTTTTCAAATAATTTTCCTATGTGTGATCTAGTCTGTTTTTTAAGAAAATCTCTTTAAACTGGTGGATAGACCTAATTCCAGATGGAACTTCTATCCATATTTATGATTTCATTTACCATGAATTATTGTGCTTTATAAAATTATGCTTTATAGGATTTTTCAAATTTTCTCTTTTTAACATAATTCTGGTGAATATTTCAGAAGACTTTGCCTTCGCCATCTCATCAAAATGTTTTATTATGAGTTTTAAAAAGTACAGACCATGAAATTAGACTTGGTTATCCCAGTCATGACATTGGTACATAGAATACTTTGTTGAGTTTTAATTCCATTAAAAAATCTAGTGTTTGGTATTCTATGTAGAGAACAAATGGTTCTTTCTTATATAACAAGGTCAAAGTTTAATTAGTATTTTGCAAAAAAAAACTTGTTATATACATCTATAAACCCACAGAAGAAAATTATGCATTTAAGTGCAAGATGAAAGCAGAAGTCTACCCACAGCTGCTCTGGTCTCTGGCGAACCATTCAGAAAGGCTCCAGTTTCATTGGCTTCATATGAAACACATGTTGCTCATTTATTGTACATGTGCTTCAACCAACTTTGACAAATTGGATCTAAAAAGTTACAGGTGTTCTTCATTACTTTAATTTGTACCTTTTAGCCACCTACAGGACTTTGGTGTATATTGGCACCCTCACAGTCTAATTAAGAGACAATTTGTCTATCAATGTGTGAGTTTCACTTCAATTTTAAAGTTTCTTTATATAACAGTGAGCTATGCACATTTAAAAGGACACACACATTGCACACACACATACACGTATGTTTCTGACAATGAATTCAAGTCTTTTGTGAGAAAAATTTTCTAATAATTTCACATATATCGAAATTATACTGCTCTGAATTTCTTCTGCACGCATACATTATTTAGGATATGCCTGAGATCGGGCAGCAATATTGAACCTTGACTGCTGCACGTAATTCTCAGCATCATCTTATTGTTACTGAAGCATGATCATCATTGTAACATAATCCTCAGTTTACTGGTAGGAAACTCATCTTCCATCAGCATTGTTTGCAAGGAGAGCTGACTATGTAGACTGTCATGCATGCGTACTGCTCAAATCTGAAAAACTACGCTCTAAACATCTGATATATACAGACATCCAATGGTCTGGCCTTTAGAGTAAACTGAATTTTTTTCTATCACTTAGTATATTGTAAAATAAACCTTTTCTGGACAGGATGATGCATGACTCCACCTAGAACTCAGGAGGTTGAGGTAGGAGGATCACTGTGAGTTTGAGGCCAGGCTGGGCTACAAAGTGAGCTCCAATTCATTTTGTACTACAGTGAGACCCAGCATTGAAGAGAGAGAGAGAAAGAGAGAGAGAGAGAGAGAGAGAGAGAGAGAGAAGAGAGAGAACCCAATCAGTACTTCCCATATGCTATTTTTCTGTCTTTCATAAAGATCAAACCCCATACCAGTTGTCAGACATTTTCAATGATGAATATGAAAGGAATTAAAGAACTTGCAGTCAAAACATTCATCAATTTTTATTGCTTTCTTTATAACTTTCTCCCAGAAACTTTTCCATTTTTCCAGGTTGGAAAAGTAGAGTAAATTTATACTTCTTTGCCTAAAAAAATAACATGCAAATTTTATACTTTTCCTGAGACTACTTGTGAGAATAAATTATTTAATTTCTTGGATATTAATTCCATATTAAAGATATTCTTTATGGATGCATTAAAATGACTAGCTCTTAATTATATGATATAAATTATCATTCTGTTATATATAAATATTATCTTATATTAAGGTATTATACATTTATTATTAATTTTCAATTTTTTCAATTATATTCAAATATTTCAATAATTATCAATATCTTAATATGTAATATGAATTTTAACTTATAGTTGACTAACTCTAGAATCATGCTGCAAGGTAACTCAATTAAATTTAACTTTTTTGGCCAATAATGCAAAATATATGTAATAATTTTTATTATAGAAGAACTAGAATGACTATTTTTGACTTTAATTGAAATCTGTGGCAAGATAATTTCATATAGTTCGACTAAATACATTATCACTATCTAATAAATTGGAGGTTAATGATTTTTTAAAATAAAATCTCATATTTGCTACAACCTGGATAATTTCTTTAAATTCCACCAAGTATACTCATGGATGGTCTCCTAGGAAGAGAAGTGAAGACCATTTCATGTCATCTCCTGGGAAGATTCTGTAGATTGGCACCATAGCAGCCTATCATTAGTTTACAAACTTGCCACACACTATGTGATTTTATTAGTTTTTATACATTTCTACTATGAAATCCTTCAAAATAGTTAATGACAGGTTGAGTATAACTATAATAAGCAAATACTCCTTACACTTGACCATGTATTTATATATACAATACAGTGATACAACTTACGTTTGACAACTTACAAACATAGGAAAGGCTAGAAATGTTACTACACTTTTAATTTTTCTTTACATTTTGCCAACTGAAGATCACAGTGCAATTTAAATAGCAGCAAGTTTTCCAAAAAGCTACTGTGTGTTGAGTAAAGGGTGAGTGATCCTTCAGTGTCAGGGGGTTACCGTTCAGCTGTTCAGGATCATGAGATGATAGCTCACTACTCATAAAACAGAGGATTCAAAACACAGGGGCATACACGGAAGGACAGATCATTATGACAGTCCTGGAAGCCATCCACAAGAAACGTCAGCACCCCAGAGGCCAAAATAACACTACTGAATCAACACTTACAGCTTTTGTTCTAAATGAAACCCAATATAAAGGGAAAATTCACACTGAATCACCAATGCTAATATGCTCATTTTATATTTGGCTTATTACAAAAATATAGAGAACCTCAAAAAACTGTGGATGTGAGTTCTTAAATATTCTAAATCAATAATATGCTATTCAAACAAGTATCTTGAATTATCAATTTATCACAGCTATTCATAAATTAGCCAACCTCATTAGGCACAGGAACAAAAACGTAAAAATTTTCTTAAGAATGAATATTTCAATTCAGATGGATGAGGGGGTAATTTTGGCCCCTGGGATTTGAAATTTTTTTTCTTCCAGCGGTTATCTTTAGTCTGGATATTTACATGGTGGTTTCTTCCCATTCAAGCTCAACATCACCTGTAACATAAAATAATATGTTATAAGTCAGTATTGAAGTTAATGGTTCAAAAGACTTAAGTCTCTACTGGCAAAATCATAACAAAGACAGGAAGGCTATTACCTCAACTTAGATTAAAGAGAAATAAAAAAGTTAATATGTGCATTGAACTAGCTTCTAAACCATTTTGAACCTATGGTTACTGTGAAATGAATTCTCTGTCTCTGTCTCTGTCTGTCTCTCTGTCTGTCTCTCTCTCTCTCTCTCTCTCTCTCTCTCTCTCTCTCTCTCTCTGTCCAGCAAGTAATGGGTATATATTGTGTTTGTATACCTTCCATGGCATCCAGAGAGTCCATCTTCTGAAGGGTGGAATAGTTCACAAAACATATGGGCTGATGACTTCCTTTATTCGATAAGAGATCCAGAATGCACTGGTGTAAGAAAATGTACTGCGCCTAAAATGAAGAGGGTTCAATCAGACAATGCTGTGCGGATTTGTTTCTTATAAAATAAGTGATGCTCTTCCAGCTGAAAGAAAATCAACTAAGTTAATAAGCACTTGTCACAGTATGAATTACTTTACTCCATTTCCACATAAGGTTTGTGAAATTTCTGTGGCTTCTTAAAAGTGAAAGCTCAGTATTTATAAATTGTTGTCTTTCAATGCCAAGGGTTAATAAAATCTTTTATGAAATGATTATAAAAATGCAAAATCCTATTAAATATGTCCATGAGCTTTTTTCCTTGTTAGGTATTATTCAGTAATTTCTTGTTGTTTATAAAAACATTTCTTCTTAGAATGGAGGTGTTATATTTATTTGATAAATCTGTGATGGAGCATATGTATATGCTTTTAGCACATTTGAAATATTGAAATATATCTAACAATTCTGCTATTCACTTGGACATTTGACTCACCTAATATCAATACCTGTTCTTAATTTGTAAATGCAAGTTGGTTGGTTATTGAAATATGCTAATATCTGGGATCTGGGCAAAGACTCTAGCATTTTCTTTAGATGTGAGCATGGAATGCAGTGTCATTGGATTATTAGTGTTAATGTCAACCTGTCAGCATGTCTAAATTTGGATGTTCTGAAAAGAAGTTAAGGCTATAAAAGCACACATTTTAAATCATCTTTAGTCTTACATAAGAAACACACTGGATTTTAAAAGAATGTCATCAAATATTTAACATACATAATTGATTGAAATTGACTTAGAGAAAGTCTTCAGAAATGGTCATTTTAGTGTCTACTACCATAATCCTTCAAAACTATTTTTGGAACTCCTACTGAAATTGTCTTCTGAAATTGTAGGTCACTATTAGCAATATCTATTTCTTTGTGGCTTACCATTTTCAGTCGCATTTCATTTCTAGAATGGCATTGCTGTGAGAGCAGCCCTTTCCTATTTAGTATTCCTTCATTGGCTAGAGCGGTGCCTGGCACAGAGCAGTCGCATAATAAATATTTGCTGATTTAGTCTCTCTAAATTTTCACAGCTTCCCAATATCACCCAATCTTTACCAGGAAAGGGCAGATGCCATTTGAAGAATATGCCAATGTGACTAGAAGTCTTCTTTTGTACTCGAGGTGGATACTAGAGTAATTGCATTCAATGTTCGAAGGAAATGACGTGGCTCTATGAAGTAATGGCATTTCTTCTGTTTATCATTTCCTTGTCAAAGAACTACCTGTGTGCCTAAATATGCATTTCAGTCACATAGCGAATCTCGTTATTGACAGAAACATATCGACACATATGATTTCTTTGAACATAATTTGCACTTATGAATTCTGGTAGCTTTAAACAGCCCAATTGAACTTGAAGTTACACTTGACATATGAAGCTTCCGACTGCCCAGGTCTCATCTTTTTCCCCACTGGAAAGAATGATGGTGTGAGTGCTGCCAGGAGAGAAAGCTGAGCTATGTGAGACCTTCCCAATGGCTCCAGGATTCCTCTGCCATCCGGTGTCATTGCCAGGAAGGCTGAGTAATGTCATGCAAATTCAAGTTTCTATCTTGGATGACCATGTTACCTTGAGAATTAAATTTTTCTAATACTCGATTTCCTTGCCTGAGGGATCATAAGCTCATAGTAGTGAGCTTTAATATATGTAAAATATGTGGAATTAGATATCCAAAGTATGATGGGTATTTCTATTTTCTTCTACCAAATGAGCTCATGCCGGTTAATTTCCAGGAGCAACTAGGGCAGGAAAGCGACTAATCCAGACCGGCCCTTCTTTAAGACACCGATAAGATTCCAGGATGTAATGCCACTGCTCAGTGTCCGCTCACTCAAGCCTGTTGAGTTCATCCCAGCTCTCTTGCCTGGATGATCTCAACCCCTGTGGGGTCTTTCAGTGGTCATATTACTGAGTGTCCTGTCTCCCTGCTGCTGTGTGTACTTTCTCTAGTGTGTGCTGAGATGTGAGCAGTCTTCATGGCTGGATCACTCCCCAGGGAAACAGGAAAAAAAACAAGACTTCTGCACAACAATGACAGTTTGTAAAGACTGGAGACAAGACAGTCATTTCCTAGTATTTGTTTCTGCTTTCTGTTTAATCACAAAGAAAGGATAGTGAAAGCATAACTTCAAGGACAAAGGCAGAGGAAAGGATGTCTGAGTTGCTGCTTTTTAGCAAGAAGGGATTCCAGCAAAACCTTCGTAGATACATATTGCATGTGGTCACTGCAGTTGATGATTTAGACATTTTCTTTCATTTAATCCTCACAATATTCTTGTGAAAATGGTAACATCTCACAAAAGAAAAGAGAAATAGCTCAAGGGCTCAGGCAACAGTCAGCCCAGTCAGTGTCTGAACTCAGTTTTGTTCTTGGCAAGTCTGTCTTTCCATTGCCCTTCTCAATGAGATATGTTCCTCTGGCTGGTTAAGTAAGCAAAATGTAAGAATCTTATATTAACTACTAAATTAGAGAAAATTACTAATAGGAGCTATCAAACATAGTCTTTATAAAGGTCAATTCCCCAAAGCTACAGAGCTTTGCAAATACTTCAATTTTTACTAGTTGAAGACTGAATCTAGAATAGGAAAATGTCCACCTCCTGCTCTAGCCAAGGGAGACAATCACTAATTTTTCAAGACTACCAATCACCAGTATATATCCCAAAACATGGAAGGAAAATATTAGCTTTTAATTTACACTTATTTTAACTAAAACTAGAAAGAAATTAAATTTTAGTAAAACTGATAGTTTCATTGGTTTTGGAGTCCTGATAAAGAAAGACCTCCAGATAACAAATACCAGCTCTAGAACCTGAAGGACTCAACATTAAATAAAATGCTAAGTCACTTCTAAAAAGTTACTCAGACACTGAAGCAAACATTAAGCTGAGAACAGGAGACTTTGGAGTGTGAGGATCATATATCCAGCCCTCATCACATGTCACATTTCATTCTCTGAAGCAGCCCGAGTGAAGAGATACTAAAGTCACCTGGGCCTCAGCATGTAAAAGAGTGCATGTGAATCACATTACCAAGCTTTACACAGCCAGCCCTCATAGAATTAAAGTGACTCCCATGCAGGCAATCTAGAGTTAGACAGAAAGGGAAGACTGCATGCAGGCTGATATATCTCACCAGGTTCTGCACCATGCACATTCTCTCACTCCTCAGCTCAGCTACTAGTCCATATATGTCCACAAAATCATGGTCATTTATATGCTGTGTTAAGTGGTCCAAAGCGATGAAAACTCCGGTTCTTCCAACGCCGGCGCTGTGGGAAGGATGAAATGACAGGACCATCATTCACCAAACCTTTGTTCATGTTTGTAGTGATAATCATAATGAGCTATGGTAAATAGCAATTCTCAACAGTTTCTTTTCTTATTTGGAGGAAGATTTTCTATGGAGCGTCTCTGTATTTTGTTAGCAAAATTGTTTAGACACAGAAAGATGCTTATCATGAATGCTTTATCAAATATTTCATTTTTCTCCTCTTTGGGAAGTTACCTTCTCCTTTTGAAATATCTTAGAGTGTGTTTGTTGAAGAAGTATGGAGGTTAATTTTTAATAATTTAATAATTCTGATTATCATCATTTATTATTATTATCATTGCTTTATCAAGGATCGAAGCCATAGTGTTGTACTTCTGGGCAAACATTCTTTTACTAAACTATATCCCCAGAATTATTTAAAAATGTAGTAACATAACCTCAATATTAACAATATTTTTAGTTATCAATATAAACAAAGTATTGAATATTAAGTATTGGGACCAATATAGCTTTTCATCTATATTTCATTGAAAAAAACAATCCCTCATGTCTATTCTTTGATAGTTTCTAAAAGTTTAACCTCTTATAGATAATGTAATTGACAAATTTACTTAGTAAAAATTAATTAGATGCTTAAGGGCAGGTACTGTATAGAAATAGTTTATTAATAAACCTCACAAGATTGATTCAGACATTCCTATTAGAAAGAAATGATCTCTAGGTAGTTAAATGTTTACTATAAGAAGTAAACGTGAAAAAAAGCTCATTTAGTCTTAGAAATGTTATTTTGAACCACATGAAACTGCCATTTTCCGGGTAAGATATAATTAAACATGCATAATTTTCCATGATTCAACTGAAATATTGGTGTAATAACTTAAAATTGATTATGGTAGCTCACATCACGAAGAGAGTTAACACTTATGAAATCATCAGCGTACTTGGAGAGCTACATATTTCTCTCAGAGTCTGGACAATAGAAAGCCCCTGCATTTAATGGCACTTTTACTCCAGAGAATAATGACCAAAAAATAAACATAGATAAAGAATGTGCCTGGGGAAAGAGACACCAACCAGGCTAAGGATAAGAGATAGAGAGCTGAATTAGGGACAGCACTCAAAGCTTCTCTGACAATGTAACATTTAAAAATCAGTACTTGCTGGAGAGATTGCTCAGTGGTTAAAGGTGCTTGGTTGGAAAGCTTTATGACCTGGGTTCAACTCCCTAGCACCCATGAAAAGTCAGATGCACAAAGTGGTGCATGTGTTGGAAGTTCGTTAGCAGTGGCATGAGCCCCTGGCATGCCCAATCTCTCTCTCATTCTCTCTCTCTTTCTCTCTCTCTCTCTATCATTTTCTCCTTGTAAATAAATAAATAAAACAAAGTGGGCTAAGGGTAGAGAATTGAGCAGGTGTGTATCTGGGGAAGATCACTGTCACCTTAGATTGCAAAATGGGAACACATGGGAGTGGGAGCCAATTCTACATGTCCAAAAGCAGAGCAAGGAGACCACAGTAGGGGTCCAGTGGGGAAGTGGGGCTCTACAGGTACTGGAATGTTTATCAGTGGGTTTGTGTGTAATATGGAGGAGACAGAATAAAAGGTAAGGATGACTCCAGAGTTTCATTCCTTTACTTTTAAAAAAAAAGTTTTATCTATTTATAATTGAAAGAGGCAGAGAGAGAGAGAGAGAGCGAGAGAGAGAGAGAGAGAGAGAGAGAGAGAGAGAGAGAGAGAGAGAGAGAGAGAATGGGTGTGCCAGGGCCTCTATCCACTGCAAATGAACTGTAGATGCATGTGCCACCTTGTGCATATGGTATTACTTGGGTAATGGGAAAATGAACCCAGTTCCTTAGGCTTTGCAGACTAGTGCCTTAACTGCTGAGCCATCTCTCCAGCCCCATAGTTTCGTTTCTAAGCAAAGAGAATATGGCTTTTACTACTATTGGGACATCATAAGAGTGACTTTGGAAGTGGCATCAGATGTCCTATTTTGTACATATCATTTTTTATTTTGAAATAACTTCTGGACATGTAGGTTTGCATGTAGAATTGAAAGATAAATATAGAATTGTAAGGTTGTGATAAGAAATTAGAGGTAAAAATAAATAGCAAACAATTGGAAATGACCTTTAAAAATGATCATGAAAAGAGTTTGAGGGACTGGGGAGATGCTTCGGTCTGTAATGGGCTGGTTATGCACGCTTGAGGACTTGATTTAGGATCCCCAGCACCCAAGTAAAGTCCATCAGTGCAACACATACTTGTAATCCCAGCATCAGACAGCAGAGACAAGAGAATCCCTGGAGCTTGCTGGTTAGCTGGTTCAGCTAACATGATGAGCTTTACACTCAATGAGAGATCATGTCTTAAAAAATAAACTGGAGAGCAGCTGAGGAAGACATTTGACCTTGTTCTTTGACCTCCACATGCCTGTGCATACACACATACTAACGTGCATCCATGTGCACATTACCGTCACCCAGGCATACACATGCCAAAAAAAAAAAAGAGTTTGAATGAAGGCACCTTGCATGGGTGTATAAAAAACACTGCTCCGTGATGTCATAGGTTACTAACTGCAATCAACAATGCCAGGGAGGAAGATCACCCCACTACTTATTGGCTAGCAAGGCACTTCAGCCACCTCCACCTCACTAAAATCTATAAACATCACAAGCTATTGCCATTGCTGTTTCCCACCAGAACTAGATGACAAGGCTCCATACGTACTTTGGTTTTAGGATATACAGCAATCATGCTGGAAGTGAGCCTGGTGGGACCTTCCTCCTTGGTGGCTAGCTTTCATCGTGCTAGAAGGTAGGAAAGAACTATGTAGGAGGCAAGGCAGGGGTGAGAAAAGACATCAACAGTCTTACTCATCTGTGGACTCTGTGTGACTCACTGTCATGACCACTGGTGGCAGAGTGGCATGACTATTACGGAGGTAACTTGCATTTTTCTGATTGGATTTGTGGCTGATCCACAGGAGGCAGTTCATGTCTGGTACTACAAACCTGGTCAAAGTGCAGGGTTGGAGGGATCATAAACACGAGTGGAAAAGTCACTAGTATTCTTTTTTTACCTGTTGTGCGGGTCAAATGGCCTTCTCAAAATTTATGTTTTTGGCCTTGACTGGTGGTGCTCATTTCAGCTTGGGTCAGAAAATCTGCTTCTTACAGTAACTGATGGTTACTATAGAGACCCTTAACTAGTCAAGGTGTTGAGAATTAGTAACTGAGCACTCAGCACTAAATAGAGCAGCTGTATCCCTTCTTCCAAGTCTCAGGGAACATGAGTGAGAGAAAGGATAGAATATAAGAGCTGGAGAAAGGAAAGACAGTTTGGGAATGCTGTCTTCCTAAAATGAATTGGCAAGTGCCATCAGGTATTCACAGGACTGATCTTATAAACATGCCATCATGGTTAGAGGAGGAGCTTTGAAAGCCCCTCCTCTCCCTGAGGAGCTAATGGCGGTTAATGGTTGCTAAGGGGGGGGGGCATTTTTCTTCAGCTGTGTAACCACTGGAAAATTGTACATACTCTTGTTAATAATCCCCCACCCATGCTCATGCCAGCAGCCCTATTAAACTCATTGTGTGGCATGTGTGAGTGGATACACACACACATGCACGCATGCAAGCATGCACACACACACACACACACACACACACACACGACAAGAAAGCAGAGAATGGATCAGTTGGAAAGACTGGGTTCAGTAGGGAGATGAGAGATGGTAATTCAGGGTAAATACAATTATAATGCATGTAAGTATCAATTGATTGATCCATGAGTAAATCTTAAGAAGAAAAATGAAATTTCTTAATTTGTGGGAAAAAATGAGTTTGGAAAATATTGTATTAAATGTGGTAACCTAAGTTTAGCAAAACAAATGCAGTGTGTTCTCTCTTGTATATGGATTGTATCCCCAGAGTTTTAGATTTGGGTGTTTAAGTTGGAGTTTGTTTAGAGGCCAAAAATTATAGCTGTGTAGGAGAAAATTTTTGAATACTAAACAGCTTTGAATTTTATTTCTAAGAATATTAAATGCTAATGAACAACAAAAACTGAAAATTCCTCAAATTATTGTTAGATTCTCCCAAACACTGTCAAAGATGTACAATTAAAAAGAATCAAGCTAAATTTTTGTGAAAATCTATAGACAAGCTTAACCTAATATGTTACTTCAAAGTTTCCTGTTTTATTCATTCTAATTCATAAATCTATATTTTCTACAATATTGAAATTACAACAATAGAATAATAGTAACAAAAAATAGTGAAAGATCAGATGTTATTGTTGAAATTTATAAAGTCCAAGGCTGGGGAGATGGTTCAGCAGTTAAAGGTGCTTGTTTCCAGTCTGCTGGCCTGGGTTCAATTTCCTAGGCACCGATGTAAAGCTTATCACAAAAAGTGATGGAAGCATCTGGCATTCATTTGTAGGGGCAAGACTCTGGTGTCCAGCCTCCCATGCAATATGTGTAAATATAAATAAATAAGTATTAAAAAGAAATAAAGTTTATAAAGTCCAGTGCAAACTGACATACACCTATCAACTAACAGGTTATCATTTAAAAATATTTTCAATTATTTTGTGAAGTATAATTCACTCCATCAATAGGAAAAATTCCTGCCCTAGTGTATTTTTCCCTTGTTTTTAGACACTGTCATCACTCATTTTATATCTAGCATTTAACTTTTAGAAAGTTACATCCTGAATTACTCTAACCAACAAATACCTAGAAAGTGTAAGTTGAAATGAAACTAAATTAACATTACTTAAGGAAAAAAGAAGTTGACATTATGAAAACATGAAGACAAGATTGAGTTTCAAGAACGTCCCCGTCGTTGGATAGGCTCAAACCTTACGGTTCTTACCTGCAGTGAACAATCATAGGTGTAGTGTCATGTGCTCTGCTTGCTCGGACCAACTTCACGAAGTGAATTAGAGGGGTGCTGTTTTCTGGAACCCCATGCTCAGGCCAACCAGTGAAGTTGCACTGCCGGACAGTCATGCAGTCTCCATGCTTGACCAGGGGATGGATTAATGAATGATCACAATCAACAAGTTTGCAGGTAGATCTTAAGATGGAACACCCGATACTCAAGTGCTGCTTAACACTTTGTAGCACTTAGGATAGTAGATTTTTGAAACAATTTTGACCTAAAGCTTAAACACATTCATCAGTTCCATAAAACACAGGCAAGGATTGTTGAGTATGTCAGAACTGGAAGGGTCCTGAGGCCATTTTCCATGTGTGTAGTGGTTTATATAAGCCGACACAGTGGGATCCTGCGCTGCTTCTACTGCACTTGTTCTGGATTAACCATAAAGCCAGGTCTTTAAGATCATAGGTGCACACTATGAACAACTTAAGTCAAATAATATGGTTTCTTTCTTAAACAAAATAAGTCTAGTAACCTACTTGTTTTCTCTTTAGTGTTTTTTAAAAATAATTTATAAAACTAAAAGTTTTATGCTGGTTGGCTCAATACATATTTTAACCACATGATTTGGAAATAGTGATGTGGATATACCATTCAAAGGCAAGTCTGAATAAACAGGTGTGCTTACAAGGGACAGTTGTAGATGTCAGTTCTATTTTATACATTTATGTAAGTCATAAGTTACAGTATTTCCCTTTCCCTCTCTTTTTACCCTTTCAATTTTCAGATCCCTGATGGTCCACTCTAACTGAATCTCCTCCATAAGCTTGGTAATCACGATGTCTCCAAAGACAGTGACAGGCTTGTTGTCCTCTGGCCAGTACTGATGGCATCTGATCTGCATTCAGAGAAAGGCACAGGTCACCAGTCACTGTCATGTTGACTTTTACCATAATTATTGTTAATATTTTAAGGCTGCTTTATACATATTAAAGCTATTGATGGCTTGGACTATTAATTGAAATATTCACAAATATTAAAATACTTTCAAAGTAACAAAGTGTCAAAAGATTTTCACACAACTTACCCGCCCTTTCTCAAAACACTGTGTTAACATGACTAGTGTCTTTGCTCTGGTTTCCCACACCATTCTCCAGAAATCTCCAACTGTTCCTGGTAGCGGGCCTTGTGTAGCAATAAATTCATTTGGACATAAATACCCCTAGATGGAAAGAATTTCATACACAGCATCAATTATAGCAATATAGTACATTTTCACTTTTTGACCAATACCTGAAAATGATTAATTATAAAATGATATGAACTGTTAAAAACTTTGTATCCGATGTTATCAGTGATTAGCTAAGCCATCAGATGGAGGTGAACACATCCATTTGAGATTCATTGGAGAGGAGAGAAGGGATGAAGCAGTCAGGAGAGAGGAAGTTTCAATAGACTAGAAGAGACTAGAAGGATGACAAGTTTAGACATCTCTTTGAGGTTATTAAGCATGGATTTAAGATAAAATATATTAGTGGGGTCATACGTACTTCTCCCAGCACATCTAATAGCACAGAGAAGAATCCATAGAGAGCTTTCTAGAAACAAGATTGGAGATTTAGCAAAGGATAAAGACCAAGAGAGAAACAGGCAATCATTAAGGGCATAAACAACGAAGGGAACAGCACTGAGCAACAAAGTAATTAGTAACACCAAAGTAATTTGAATGGCAAAATTTGAAATTATGATGGTTAATTGACTGTAGGTCAAAGCAGAGTTGAAGAATCGCCAGGTTCCCGTGAACAGGAAGAAAGATCTTGGAAGATAATAATAAGCCTATTATGAAGATGATGGGGAAGCTGAGCCTTTGGTAGTGATGAGATCTCCACTCTGAGCATGGTGGTAAGGTTGAGTAGAGGGCGAGTTATTGGAAGAGGTCAGGAAAGTACTGGGCAGGGCAAGAACTCAAATATACTAGATTTTGATATCACCAAGAACTGTGACAATTCTGTTGCTAGAAAAGCAGTGATTTGGGAGTTAAATAATTTTATTCGCAAGGGGAGAGACACACATAGAGATAGATGATATATAGATGATTGATTAGACAGATAAACAGATATGTAGATAATATGAGCACACCAGGGCCTCTTGCCATTGCAGACAAACTCCTGATGCATGCACCTTTGTGCATCTGGCTTTATGTGCTTACTGGGGAATCAAACCCCGTTGTTACACTTCACAGGCAAGTCCCTTAACCACCGAACCATCTCCCTAGCCCTGGATTTAAATCTTTAAGAAGCTTTGAGAAGTGCCTTAGGAGATGGTATTCAACACCCAAAAGAGGATTGGTGTGTACTGTATTTCATGCCATGAGTTGGAGTTGTTAGGGAGTAGATAAAAGGAATGAGCATTAAGGAATAAGGCAGTTTATGTTTTATGGTAAAAAATACAGTCCCCTTAGTAAGCAATGTTTAGGAGGCAGTATCCTTGGGGGGGGGCAGTAGGATTGAAGAAGAGGAATATAAACTACATCTTACATATTATATACTAAACTTTATACTGTATAATATTGTACATATACATGTAAAATATTTTTTAAATATTTTATTCATTCATCTTCAAGCAGAGAGAGAGAGAGAGAGAGAGAGAGAGAGAGAGAGAGAGAGAGAGAGAGAGAGAGAAAGAGAACACCAGGGCCACCACTTTTTGGGTCTGGCCCATGTGGGTACTGGGGAACTGAACCCGGGGCCCTAGGCACAGGAGGCAAGTGCCTGAACCACTGAGCCATCTCTCCAGCCTCCATGTAAAATATTTTAAGTATCATTTCTATAAAAGTTTTTTAGCAATTATTTATAAAACATTATATGATTTCAGCTTTTTAGAATGTTAAACTTTATTTAAAAATTTTTAAAATATGTCATATATCAATGTGCCATCTATCATTTAAATACATCTTCATATACTCATATTTCCCTACCTTGATTTTCATGTAAATAAACTGATTGGATTTAAAGTGTATTTCAGTAAGAATTATTTATTTTATTAAAAGATTAATCTGAAGCTATGTTTTGTCTTCGGGAAAATGTTGTAGGCACGTCCAATGTACTTTATGAGAATGGGGAAAGATTGCGATTTATTTACACTTTTGCCTTTAGTTTTGCCTATTTGTGTGTCAACTTCACTTGGTAAAAGAAGAAACTTATCACCTAGAAATCTTCCCTTGAAGGGAGATGAAGAATTTAGCTTGTTTTACAGCTTTTATAATTAGAAAAAAGTGTGAGAGTGTGAGTTTCCTTCCACATGTCAACGCTCATCACCATCATTGACCCTAGATGTATTTGTTATTGCAGCCCTTAAATTAGCTTCAAAGATGTTCCTATGGGTTTCCAGCCAGGAAGTGTAGACTCTACTACAACTAAACCTCAACAACCAGAGAAGGAACAAGCATTTAGTAAGTGCTTCCAATGCGGCATGCAATGTGATCCATGACTCATACGTGTTATCTTCCTTAATCCCCATGGCAGCCTTCAAGGAAGATATTATTACCTCTCTGTTATGGAAACATAGAGAGGTTAAGATCATAAAGACACACACTGGGAGAGAAGTCAGGTCCATTTGAGTTCTAAAGCATATGTTCAACATACCAAATAAAGCACAATGCCTTTATATGACCTTTCCTCACCGCTTACCACATCACCAGCAATATACACATCAAAAAAGAACTTCAGGATGGTTTGTGAAGCAATATTTCCTTTATTCTTATCAGTTATGATTGAGTATTTACTATTAAGTTATTTACAGTAAATTTGCATATAAGTTTTAGAGTAACAAGGATAGATGGAGAAGGTAAGGGTGAGACCAATCCTTTCCTTGTCGTTTTCTGATTTGATTGTCCTGAGGCGTGCACTATGCACACCTATATTATTTGTATACTTTTTTCAGTAATTATACCTTTAAGTTTAGTTGGGTTAAGAGTTTTCATCAAATTTTACTAATTTAAGTTAAACTGACACTGAAGATATCAGTAAGCACGGGGGATATGAGAGTATAGAACTCTGGCCTCAGTGAATTGATTCTTGTCTATTAGAGTCTCTCTTTGAGTAGGTCCTAAAATTTGCTAAGGGTCATTTTCCTCATTGTAAATATGATATAATAATAACTATTATCTTGATTCAAGAGTCATTTTGAAGACTGGTAATAAAATAATAAGTGTGAAAGTTTTGGAGATATTGCTGTACAATGAAAACACAAAGGATTTTACTAAATCAATATTTGGAGAATTTTTAAATTAAATCTTACCCGTATCATATAAGTTTCCCTGTCACTAATTCCTATCATTGTCCTTAAAGAGTTTCTCTTTGCTTACACAAGAAATCTAGTAGGTTTAGGTCTAAGGCAAATGAAATGTGCAGTTAAACTTAATTCAATAAACATCGCTAAGTGCTTTATTATAGTAAAGAAAAGATGCAGGGCTTGACAGTGATAGATCTGTGTACCCTCATACATGGATCATTACATACACATAGATGTTCCCCCTGTCTGATTACCTCCAATGTCACTTTATCTACCCATTTCCTTTCTGTATCTCCCAAATTGCATAGTACATCCTGCTAATAATGTGCTCATGAGTGTATGTTTTGATATATGTGTGTGTGTTTGCAGATCTTTATTGAATATTGTGTGACACATATGTATATGTCTATTTAATTGAAAAAATGGTGATCCTGAGATTGAATTTAAGACCTTGAACATGCTATGCAAATGCTCTCCCACAGAGAGAGTTATATCCCTGAGTATATTAATATATTATTTAGATATTTTTGCGGCAGTGTTTTGCTGAGTTGCCCAGACCGGTCTTAGACTCACTACATAGCCAGGCAGGCCTTGAACTTGTGATCCTTCTTTATTAGCCTCCCAATTAGCTAAGATTACCATCCTGCAATACTAGGCCTGGCTTAATTGGGCAATATTAAATTCATGAAGTCACATCCCCATCCTTAAAGTGTTTAGACATTTAAATATTTAGACAGGTTAAACCTCATGTACTACCTAGGTCTTTCCATACTTCCTCAGGGAGGGAATATCATTGACCAATATCCCCTGGCACAACATAAGCTGTCAGGGGAAATTGGTCAATGATATTTGGAGAAAGCAGAGACCTCAGATACAAAATGCAGACTGTTGCCATGAGAAGGCTGAACACATTTTCTTCTGTGAGAGATCAGCGGACCAAGAAATGAACGCTGGTGCAATAGAGGTGCCAAAACCTCAGGGGTGGGCATTCAAGAGCTTTTAAATTGGCCAAGAAATCCACTCAGTGACAAGGAACCCTTAACTGGAATCCAGTCTCAGGGCAAAATCCTACCGGAAGCAAAAACTGGGGCTCCAAAAAGAAATCCCCAAAAATTCTCCAAAAAGAAATTACCAGAGAACTACAGAGAAGCTAATCTCAATAGAATTTTGCCAAATTAGAAATGTGAGTCTCATTTAACCTGTATTTTTCAGAAGGCTGTGAGAAAGCTGTGGTCATTCCAACTCCACCAATGAATCACAGGCTGAAGGCTGATATCCCAGCAAGAGATGAACCACCCCAGGCCTATCGTGTAGCACCAAGTGAAACACTTGAGACAGTGGTGGGGCAAGAAGGAGACCTATAACCACAGCCAATCAGTCATCCCAGGTTAAGTCAGGGAGACAGACACCAATGATTTCCAACACAATTTAAAGTAGAAGCACACAGACTCTTAAATTCACAACAGCAACAATGAAACAGACTTAAAACTCACCCTCCATGACTCAGGGAACTGAGCAGAAGAGGGGGTGAAAGAATGTAAGAGCCGTGGTGGGGGAGAATATCCAGAGACATTACCCCCCCAAGCTACAATTCATACAGGTGGAGCAACCTTGGTGCCTCCTGTGCTATCCATAGCCCCTTACCTCATGGATTCATCCAGTGTGCCCACCGAAGAGGATACCCAGGGGATTGGGGACGTGGGGAGGGTAATGGGAATATAAACACAATATTTACTCAATCAATGTATCTAATTTTTGGCAATAAAGATAAAAATAACCAGGGGAGCAATTTCTACTCTAAGATTTCATGGATGTGGTAACAAAACAGAGCTCCATGGTGGTTCGGAGGTTTCTAAGTATTGAGTATGAGATGGATATTGGCAGAACATAGAGACAATACAAATAATATGGTTTAATTCATTTTTCAATCTAACTCATTAAGCTCTAATGTGCAACAAAGTACATTAAGTATGCAAAAATTCTCTTCAGGTTAATTAATTTATGATATGTTTATTGACAGGCTGCAGTGGAGAACACATTTTATACATAACCAAGGACAGAATAGGTATCCTTACCCCTTGAAGGACTAAAAATCTAAAAATGGAAGCAAACTACATAGCAGGTTTTTATAATGTATACTGTCAATTTGTCTACAATTTTATTGATAAAGAGATCAGCAGACCTTGGATTTACAGACTATATTAACAAACCGTAAAAAACACAGGGTAGACCATGGACAGGTGTACACACGAAGTTTCACATCTACCACAAACGAGTAAAATGACACTTGAAATAAAGTTTTGTAAGAGCCTCCATATCTCTATCCATAAAATGGGGAAATGTGTTGCCTTTAAGTAATTAGCACATTAAGAATAAAAGTGTTCTGACAGGCGTGGTGGTGCAGGCCTTTAATCCCAGCACTGGGGAGGCAGAGGTAGGAGGATCACCATGAGTTCAAGGCCACCCTGAGACTACATAGTGAATTCCAGGTCAGCCTGGGCTAGAGCGAGACCCTATCTCAAAAAACCAAGAAAAAATAAAGAATAAAAGTGTTCTAATGCATTTGTTGGGTTAGAATATTTAGGGAAAAATTACAATTTCTGTATGTTTCATCAAAATATAAAATATGTAAAAATAGTAACTCACAGAAACATAGCTGGCATTAATGTAATCTGATCCAGGAATGCTGGCATCAGCAATCAGCTTTACTCTGTTATTGTTGTCTGTAAAGAAAGCATAAGGAATCAATGCTACCTGGATTTTTAAGTTGTCATGACTATCAAAGTATCACAACTTCATGATATAATGTTCCCACTTTACACATCTGTATAAAATTTAAAAACTTCCCTCCCACTTCATTTCTACTCTGCACAGATATCTATTAATAAAATCATACTTGCATTTCTAGAATTTTTTGTACATATAATTAGAAAATATATATAATTGGTTCTGAAAAATCAAGCTTTATTTACCTAATCTGTCTACATAAGCATGGATATATCTAGCAGCTTCTTTTAAAATAAAATACAGTGTGTTTATATATACCTATTTAGTTATCATGACTTACACAGACTTCACTTTTATTATAAAGTGCTGAAGAATATATTTGGCCTTTTTCACATACATGTGGCTGCATTTGTAGAATAAGTACCAGGCATAAAATTCTCAAATCACATGTGTACCTTTCAACTCTTGCAAGAGAGACTGACATATCATTGTCTTAATGTGATCAGTTCAGGCTCTGAGCAAGTACATGTGCATTTCTCTTACTTAACCTCATCACAAAATATAAACCTTTTCATTTACTGTCCTTTAGAGGGGCACAAATTGACATGGCATTTATTCAATTTCATTAAATACAAGCAAAACTAAATGCTCATGTTTATTGGTCATTTAACATTCCTATTCTATTGAGTATTATATTTTTTCACTTTTCTATTTAAACACTATTTTATGTTAAGAATCCAAGGAGCTTTTTGGAATATGGATTAAAATTTTCTCCTTGTAGGTTATCATTTCTCTTTGGTTCTATTTCTCATTAACATTTATATTGTGCTGTAATGAAAAATTTTAATTAAATTTTTATCATGGCTTCTGGATTATGTTTTATTCATCAAGGTTGGTTGTCATAACAAATATTCTATTTTATAAATTCATTTATAGCTTCTTCTGAATAATATCTTCATATATACACATACATATGTAAACTATATATATATAAACTATATATGTGGTTTAGTTTTAAATGCTTTGATATTTAATATGCTGGTATTTTTTTAAAAAGAATGAAATATAGGTATATCTTTTACTCTTTGTTGTTATTTAGGACACAAACATGGTCCTTTGTTTTAACATTCCATTCTTCATTCTCTGATACAAAGTGCCACCTTTACCTTACACTGGATTTTTCTAAATACATTCTACTTTTAGACCATTTCTTCTCTTCAATTAATTTATCTGCATATTCTTTATTTAGTATGAAATTTCTAATCGATATATTTTTAAGATATTTTAATTTCTTATATAATCTGTATCCATTAATTTTCTCCATAGTGTCAGGAACTTTTTTTTTCCTGAGAAATTTTACCAAACTGATATTAAAACTAGAAAGTGTACATGTTTAGCATATGAATGGCCCTGGGTTTGATCCTTGGCAGTGAAAAGAAAAAGATTTGGTTGTTGTCTTTGTGAAAGAAAAATGTGTAAAGAGGATTGGTTTGAATTGACAAAGAGCCACCTTTCATAGATCCTCCCTTTGAGTGAACTAATTGGTAACTTTCTTGAGTCCTGTTTACCTGAACTATACCATTTCTTAATAATACCTATTTTGTGTAGTCTTCTTAAGGAAACTTACATGAATATTTATTAAAACTTTTCAATTCTGTTCTCATTTTTTTCAAAGTTTAAGCATTTATTGTATGTTAAATCTTGAAAATTATGATTGTCTATCCAATCAATGTGTTTAAATTTAGAGATGAGGAATGTTTTAACGAATTTCTGCAAATGATTTATGCCTCAAAGTTCTTGAATTTTGTATGATATGGCTACTTAATGGCATTGTAGCTAGTCCTGTAATTCTGGAAGAGAAGCAATCAGGTTTATATTCACTTTATAGGCCTATTTATAGCTAGCTGAGCCAACAAGATGCTAAACTTTTTCATGGTGTTGGGATATTAAGGTCATCATGTCACCCCTGGATGAGATTTGGAAATCGCTTCTGCAAGTGTTTACTCTTAATTCTAGTAGGTTAAAGCGCTATAAACTAATATCTTCTAAAATACACTGTGATATTTGAAATTTTCCTTCTGACATTACTCAAAGCACCATCCTTAGCTGGCTTGAGTGAAAACTCAGATTCCTGACTTGTCAAAAGACATGTTTCTTCAGTTTTATGAGCCCTCTACAAGCATCAAGAGAAAATACAGTTGTCAAAATATCTTGTTTGCTTTCCTACTGTGTGTGTGAGGGGGGAGAGAGAGGGAGAGAAAGAAAAAAAGAGGGAGAGAAGAGAGAGTGGGTATTCTCCCTCTAGAGGTGGCCTTACTGTGTACAGATTGGATTCTAATCCATACCAGGGAAGGCAGGGGGCTTTGGGGATTGCTCGTAACAGACTGCAGAGCCTATGGGCTTATGTTTCAACTTATTCACCCATGAAACTAGCAGCAGTTAAAGGAACACTACCCATGGAAACTAACGTGCAATGAATGCTTCTAGCATTCCAGTAATAGGAACGTGATTTACATAATCATTTCTTCCAATCCTCCCAATAACCTTATGGTGTGCAGACCACTGAATAATATGTCAATAATCATGAGGATCATTAGTGGAAAAACGAGACTCAGGAAGTTGGAAGTGTTAGCTTTCCTCTCATCTTCAGTAGGCAGAGTTCAGAAAATTATTCTCCTTACCCTTGTGTAGTTTGAAGAATGCTCATTTAATTCCATGGACTCCTTTTATTCCCTTATAGGGCTCTCCATAACATGTTAGGATTTAATGACTTTTCTTAGGTCGTAGTAACAAAAGATCAAAAGTCACAATTAAAATATCTCTCTAGAATCTCACATTTCACAGAGTTTAAGTTAGAAACTTCTTAGAAATAAGTTACTTTGTACATATTTATATATTGCAAGCTAGTCAAAACTAGATATACAGTTAGAAATAAATATGAATTATTCCAAAACTGCCCTTCAGCCAGACTATAAATGTCACCAAATAGGGAAGACATATCCGTCAGAAGAAATTTAGCACAGATACATATAAGAAAATTGCAATGTCCACTTAAACTTGGGATGACTCCAACTCAAGTTAACTCTCTTAAAGTGAGAAGAAAAGGATATGTACTTCCTTTTTTTTTCTTTTTGGGGTGTGTGTGTGTGTGTGTAGCATGTATATACATATGAGTGTGGGTCATGTATTTGGGTCCGAGGACATCGCTGGGTGTTGATCCCTGCCTTCCACCCTGTATGAGGATCAACTCTTACTACTATGCATCAGGCTAACTGGCCAGGGGCTCCCTGGGACTCTCCTGTCTGTGCCTTCTATTTTTGCCTGGTTGCACTGGGATTAAACATTCTCACACGAGAGTGCTCAGCTTTACTTGGGCACTGAGGTCTGGTTATGTGGCGTGTGATTCTCCTCAGCTCTATTCCTCGCTTCTTATAATAAATTGTAGTTGTCATCTCGCTATTACTGTCATTTGCTTATCATTTGTTTTCTAGTAGAACGGATTTTAGGTAATTAAAGCTGATAGTATTTTCAGTATATGTTAGTTTCTCCACATTAGCAGGATATATTGTACTAAAACCTCCATCCTCATAATTGCCTAAAATTGTTTCCTTCGTGCATGTTAGCCTCTGGTTTTAAAATATCAGATTTTTTTTCCTATTTCTTCCTATTCAACTCCTTTGTGGCAGTCACATTCTGTGACTACAGTCTCCTCTAAGTCCACATTTTCCAAGATAAAAGAAATAGAAATTTTTCAATATACATTTTATTTGTCATACTGGGGAATGAATCCAGGGTTTTGTAAATATTAGGCAAGCCCTTCACAGCTGAGCTATATTCCCAGGCCTTCTTATTTTTTTAATTGTTAAAATTTGAAACAGGGTTTCACAAAGTTATTCTAGATGACCTTGAATTCCCTAAGTAACATAAACTGGCTTTGAATCAGCAGTCTTCCTGTTTTAAACTCCCAAGTACCTATGATTACAGGGCTATACAAGCCCTGGCTCCCAACATACTTTGAAAGATTTAGAAAATAGAAAAGTTAAATATTCATAATGATTGAAAAATCAAGCTGCCTTATGCCGAATTACCTCTTTGCCTCCTTGTAAAACCATTTATAGTAAATACACTGTTACTCTGATATACAACTTGTATTTTGATATGCATTTTTATGTTCTATAAGTCTGTGTTCTTATGGGAAATTATTACACAATGTTAAGTGTGATTTTTCTTACTTTTCCTTTGTTTCTTTTGTTGTTTCTTTCTTCCTTTCTTTTTCTTTTGAGAATAGGAATGAAAGAAAATGTTAAAAAGCTTTCTTACTTGGGTTAAATTACAAAGCTAAGAAACCGGTAGATCTACAGTTTCTTGCACCTGCATAAATGAAACGTGTGAACAAGCTGAAAGCCTTGTAATTAATTTTAATAATGATGAACCAAAGCAAAAGTGGTACAATTTGAAAGTCACCATTAATGAAACACATTATTACTACTCAGTTAGTTTGTAATAAAACATTAATGAAAAAAGCTAAGCTGTAGACATTTCTAAATACTTTACTATTAAACCAGAAATAATAAGTGCACATACATGGTTTTATGTTTGGAAAGCGATTTTTTGCTCTGTTCCAAGGGAGATCAGCATCCGTTGCAGAAAGATCCTGAAGAAATTTTGGTAATTCCTGTGAAATAAAGTCATTAGAAAGTATAGACTTATTCTCTTCATTTTTTCTTTCATTTTTGATGTTTTTGGTGCTGGGAAAGAATGCAGAGGCTCCTGCATACTAAGCAAGCATCCTGTCATCGAGCTACACTCCCAGCTCCATCCGTTCATTTATAAATTTAAAACAATTTTTTTCAGTGTGGTAACCAGGTCAGATGGACAGTCATGAGATAACCTAAATGTTGCAGTTAGTTAGTATCTGAATGGTTTTGATCATCTGGGCTGTTACCCTTTCTTGCCATAATTTCTTCCCACTTTGGGGTGCACTAAGGTGACATGATCTTTGCCACGAGCACCCCAAACTCCATCAGGTACACACCGACTATTCTTTATATGCTAATGCCTCCTTACTAGGAAGACTGGAGTTCAATGATTTATTTTTTGTTTTTTCTCCTCAGGCAGCATGATTTCATGCCTATTAATTGGTGCAACACTGGTCAGTTTGAGAAAATGCCAAAGGTCACCTTCTGTACTCAGTTGGCCTTGTTAAATTGAAAATGGAATGCAAAGGTGTAATTTAGAACCATGGGTCGCAGAAAAAGGACCAGGAAGATCTGTTATTGACAGGGGGAGGGGGCCGTGATCTGTCTACCTTGATCTTTGTAATATAAGGATCTTCAAGGAAATGGATTGAAATGTACTTATAATTTTGTTGATCTGATAAAATTTGCTTTCCATTTTACATGCCTGAGCTTTTCCACTTCTGTGAAAAATGTAATATGTGTCTTTTCCAAATTTTAAACAAGAGAAATTATTTCTTTGAATTTGATAATTCTCTTTTATTTTTGGTCTGGTAAGAAGCGGTGTTCTTTATCTGATGACTGGTCAGATATGCATTCCCATTTTCCTACCCTCCCTCCCTCTGAATTCCTTCATGGAAGTGTGTGGAATTCCTAATGCTTTGGTGAAGACTAAGGTCAAACTTTTATAAAAATATAGGGTTCCTACTGCAGAATACTACTACTAATATAATGAAATTTAGTTTTTGTTATCTTTTCCTATAATTAGGTCTAAAGCAAAACTAGAAATGTTGCATTTTTGGTGTGTTATTATAACTTGGTGTAAAGCTGTTGGAAGCCCTATTTGAGTAAAAATTCAAGCACTCTAAAAAGCTGACCTTTCTCTTAATGGTAGTAGTAGCTATCCATTTTTGTTTTTACTCAAGAAAAAATTTCTAGTGTTGGAGGAGTGTGTGTACATTTAAATTGTAAGGCTTAAGAAAAAAGTCACCAAATAGGAGACCAGAAACAGATTCCTTACATCCAGGGTTCTGGAACACAAAGACAGGAAAAAGAAGGGTATGTTGGAAATTGACTAGGAAGTGATTTCTGTATTTTAGAATTATTTTACATAGAAACTTTTATTTTCAAATTGTCTCCGTTTTTGAAAAGGAGCACTCAGTTACCAAGCAGATGGTCTGAGCAGCATCATTATACTAGGTGACCTTGTGACCTGTTGGGTTATCTTCCCTATCAATAGTCTCTCCTACTGTTCCATGTCTTTTCAGTGGGATCTCTGATGAGTTAGATTGCTTGATATCCTTATGCTTTTGCATTCATCCTCACTCTCTGGGATCATTTCCCTTTTATCTACTCGTTGGACTTGAACTCATGTAGGAGGTCAACTCCAAGGTGATTATTTTTCAGAAGCCTTTGCTGATGCTCAGCCTCGTTTTTGCAGGCACATCTCCGTCATGACACATTGCGTCTGTTGCTGTCGCATATGAGTCTGAGGTTCTTGGCATAATCTGAATTGCTTTGTGGTGAGGATAATCACCATAGTAGCCAATATTTTGCCAGGACTCTCCACAGTATTGTCTACAATCCATCATTCTGATATTAACAACTCCATGAGGTATAAATTATCATTTCATAAACCCAAATGTTGAGGCAGAGAGAGTTTAGATAATTTGTTCAAGGCCATTCGGCTCGCAAGTGCTAAATAGGTAAATATAAATATGCCAAACAAAATGTCCATCATAGGACAGCTTATACAAATGAGATAAATAACTGAATAGGGCATTAGCTAAAATGTTTATCAAAGACATAGAGCATTATATTTGTTATTACATAGTAATTTTGACTTAAATGCTTAATTAAACATTGAGGTAAGAAAAAAAACTTTTTAAAAAAATGTGGCATTATCTCCTAAAAGTTAAAGGAGAAGCTTTCTAAAAACATGGAAATGCATTTGTTAATTAAACTTTTCTTCTTTTCCGTCATGCATAATGGAATTGTATTCGCCCAGATTCTAGTGAAATTTAACTTTTGCTCCTGAAAATTTGAGAGTTCTCACTGCATAAATGTGAAGGAAAATTTTATGGTTCCCTTGATTTTGTTAAGTCTAGACCGATATTACTTAAGAAGCATAACCGAAAAGCTGCAGGAAATACCATTAATCTTCTCACATTTTTGTTATTCTCTGGGAGACTGAAATATTATAATCCTGAATTACCGAAGTCAATTATTTCTTTGTTTCATAAATTCACATACTAAGAAATCCATGAAAAAAATAGAAATAAAGTTTTTGGTTACATTTGGAAATCTATTTTACTTTCACAATAAAAATACTCATCTAATTTAGGGAAGTTTCTAATGAGTCTCAATAGATTCCAGACCTAACATCTACTTGATGTTTTTAAATAATTCAAATTTCATATATAAAAATGTTACAAAATAATATTATTCCCAACTTTTAAACACAGCAAAGTGATGAGTTCTTATTTTACATATCTCCATCAGGATAACCATTTGTTTTATGATAACTAAGAAAAAGGCCATATTAAAGATGGACATTAATTATCCATATTGTGATCGTTACAGGAATATTATCATATTTACAGTTTCTAGAAACATCAAGTCTGTTACCCAATTCTTCTGTACCACTGAAATACACTAATCAATTTTCATCGTGTCCATTATCACATTCCATTCAGCATATTTGTGCTCAAATATAAGATGGAATCATGCGGTGTCTAAAATAGTTACTCAAGTACAAATCTCTATTTGTAGTATAAACTGGTAGAAAGGAACATAAACTAAGAACCCATCACTCCAGATTTGCAGGTTTGTCTGGATGCTGGAGCCAAGGCGTTAGGCCAGGCTGCCAGTGCAGGAAGGCTTGAAGCAGGGCACCTTCCCTGACACAGCAGGTGAGTAATCTGACCATGTTGCACCCGAGGCCACCCAGTGTAGCATTACTATCCAAACAATCAACCTGGTAATTGGGTATTGATTATCAATGCCAGAGTCCTCCGTGGCCTTGCATGCTTAAAATGGACATGAAATGTGACACATGAATCTCCTGGAGGTCTTGCAATGTTGTGACAACTGCCCGTAACATACCGAAAATTCCTCTTGAAATTTTAGGTTGTTGTTTGTGCAAAGCTCTTCGACATGTTGTAGGAAAGATTTCTTGCTTATTGGCCTCCAAGAAAAGAAAAGTGTAACATGGAATTATGTTAGATCTATGTCTTTTGCTCAGTCTGGGCACAGAGTGTACTAACATTGAAAGAAAGGAATATCGCAGAAACCACCCAGCGCGCTTTAGCAATGTTTACAAAGCTAACTTTTCCTCTTCGAGTTCACTTTCTTTGTAGTCATTCTACAAAATTCTTTTTAAGTTTTTAGTGATTTTAAATGAAGGACTTAACATTTCAGTGAAGAAAAATGTTCAAGTAAATGTAAGGGCATAAAGTTATCATTGAATTCTAAAGCACATAATACCTTTTTGTCATACAGAAAACACTGTCTACATTACAAGGTTTTAGAAGATATAAAATATTGCAGTGACCTCATTCTCATAATGATATGGTCTTAAAGCCCCAAGGAGTTTAAATATCCCTGTATTACTTCCCAAGCTAAAATACAGACATGCAGGCTTCACCCCAGAGAGAGCGAAAGCATTTCTCCAGTTACCATTCCATTAGTCATGCTTTTATGATTTATATCTCGCTCAGAGGTTTTTTTTCCAACAAACATGCAAAAAGAACCACACATTAAGATCCATGGAGTCACTGAATTTAAAGTTGACATTCAAAAAAATAAAAATAAAAAAGTTCACAACTTACTTGATGGATTTTCTATAGCTAAGTAACCTGCAACAGAAATTGAACAAAATGTATTGTGAGTTGGAGGGAAACACTCATGATGAAAGAATGACTAAAAAAGAGATTAAAATCAGGAAATTACAACAAATCAGTAATGTGTAAATACATTATGTCTTTATATAACATAATCATTAGTTTAAATTCTATTTTACTTCTTTAAAAGTTATATTGCTTTGACTCAAATGTTACCCGATGAAATTTTAGCTTATTTCAAATTATCAAGTTAATATTATTATGTTGTTAGGCATTTGTGACACTGCATTAAAAGCACATCACTTTCCAATAGATCCCACAGAATAAGAGATTTAATGTGAATTTAAGAAATCCTTTCTTTATCTAGAGGGTACTGAACCTGGAAAACTGAATCCATACAAAATGGCATAGTATCTTGCTTCAGGGATGACTTTGGATTAATATACAGCCAAAACAAATCACAATCATTTCAGTTACTTAACATACGACAGACCATTGACAAAATTATAGATATTCTTAAAAATGAAAAATTTTCACCACTAAATGGATTATGCAATACATACACGCTGTTAATAAAACATCATGCACCAAACAATTATCACTGCACAAACAAACAGCACATAAAATAAAAGAAAGTGAAGAATGTGGAGCTTTGCCCAAGTTTTACATTTCCAACATATCACAAATGATTTGCCTGTGTTCCTTAAGCGAAAACAATTTGCTAGAAGATATTTTTTATCCTATTATGGATGAATGAAGCAGAATAATTAGACTGAAAAGTAAGACATAACAATGTGAAAGTAGTCGCAGAAGTTATGCCCGATGAAGAAAACATGAGTCTAAAATCATACTTTATAACAAAGCAGAAATTCATTCAAAATATGGAGATGAAGGGGCAGGCATTACCAAGCTGAATGATGGAATTCTCACTCAATCATGGGTTTGTCAATCTGGAGATGTCTTCCAGTGTCTCAAGATTGAAACTGACAGGGAATCCTGTGATCCCATACGACAAGACCTGGCAGAGCATCCCATTATGTCACAAGGCAATGACCAAGTACAAGAGCAAACGTTTGATTGACAAGCTGAAGACTTTCCCACAACACCTTAGAATGATTCTAAGAAAGCTAGAAAGCATTTCTGACTCTACCTGAATGGATATAGAAATGGCTGAATGAGCTATTAAGTCAAAAAATTTATTGACTTGAAGAAGGTGAAATAGAGTGTGTGGAAATTTTGAAGTACTGGAAATATCAGACTAAGCTAAAACACTGGTCTAAGAGGCCAATAAACAAATACAATGGAAACTGAATCAATACTGAAATAATATTCAGACTGAAAATAATTGCTCTCCAGCAAAGCCTAGAAAGACACTGAAGTAATGATGAGCTAGACCCTCACTGCCTAAACCCCTCTAGGTAATAAATAGTCCCAACCTTCTCATGTTGTCCTGTTCTAAAAACAGGAAAGGATAGAGGGTTGGGATTTGCAAATCCTGATGATCAGAATTTAAAATACAAATGACTCTAAGATCCTTAAATGAGCAAGATATCTGTCTCTGCATGGAGACAGAAATTCTTGATCTCTAGGAGATAACTAAGAACAGGGAGCATCAGATATAGGAATGTGTGAATTTAACCACAGTGATGTCTGCAATAAATTATTTGTGGAATTAGTATATGTTTGTAAAATCTGCAAGAGACATTGAATATGAATAATCCTGTCAATGTAAAACTGAGCAATAACCTCTTAAAGCATTACTCACATTCAAGCTCTTTCAGTAATGATCATTTCTTTGCAAATTATAAAATTATATTTTCTAAGCCTATCTCCTTAGTGAAAACTCTATAAAAATTTGATTTAATTTTACTGCTCTTATTTTATTTTACACTGATTTCTTTCCCTAATCATAACTGGTAACTATTGAGATTAGATAGATATTTGACATTCTTGCTTCTTTCTGAACTATGGTAATCTTCCTGGCTTCATATATCTGGCCAGGTAATATCAGCTCTCTTATATTGAATAAGTTACTTAGTCTTTCTGTATTCTAGTTTCTTAATTTGGAACATATATATAAATTAAGCAAACACAGGTAAAAAGTCATAGCAAATCCTTGGCTAGTCTTCACTGACATTGGAAAAGAGATTTTTTTATGAATGTTCTCCTACTTTTACTCAAAATTAAGTAGACAATCCAATTTTAAATGAAACAGGAAGAGCCTCTATTGTATTTTTCCTAATCATTGTCCCCACATAATGCCAATTTAGTACCATTTCAAGTCTTTCCCCCAGAACCAAATTCTACTTATTTCTGAATACTTAAGAGTGCACATTTATGTTCACCTGTGCTTGACAGCTCGGGCAGAAGTCACACTGCTTATTTCATGTCCCTCTGAACCTTATTCATAGTAATGACGAATCAGTTGTGAATTATAAAATTGTGGGAGATTTCATATACACAGAAGAAAGCAAAATATGTGTCTTGTTATTGTGAGGTAATATTGGAACTGAATGCATTTTTTTACACAAACTGTTAAGAAACCTTAGGAGGTACCAAAGTTTTAAATAAGTATGATCAATAGATTTTCCAATGACCAGTATTCAAATCTATCTAAAGTCCCTATTAGGTCTTCTAACATTAAAACAGATTACATTGGATACTTTGTTAGAGAGTGAGGTATGGAAAAAAAATTAATTTTATTTTCTCAACGGATTCAAAAAAGAAACAAAAACAGGTAACACTTAGGTATGGTGGGCCATGCCTGTCATAACAGGACTCAAAAAGTTGAGGCACGAAGATCACAAGTCTGAGGCCAGACTTAACTAAACAGTAAGAGTGTGTATATCTCCCCTAATTTGACTTTATTTTCTTTCATACCATTCTTTTTGTATCAGCTGAATAACTGCATCTTCTATTCTTCATGTTAATGTTTATGGAGCATGAGAAAGTATGCTCTATTTTCACACTTGTGAGTGTGTTGAGATCTTGAAACCCATATCTTGATAATTCAAATTGAAAAAGATACTTTATTATAGGTTGTTTGAATACTTTAAACCAACATTAGATTTCTCTACATCATACTGTGCATTTCATTCACTCCATTGCTCTATTTTTGCTTCATGTTATATGGGTATATTTATCCCTTAGGCATTGGTTACATTCTAAATTATTGTCCTCTGCTAGACTTAAAAAATTTATTTTTAAGTGGAAGAAATGATTAATTTGGAAAAATTGTGATTAATGTATGACAGAGTATAAGAAAAATGCACTGATTTTCCACTGGTGAAGTAATAAGATTCCTTGTAGGAAAGATTAGTGAGAAAGGCATTAAAAAAATCTCAAAAAAAGTACATAAAAATCAGCAATGTTACTTCAGCAGAGCTGTTTTCCAATAAAGTAATCTTAGGAGACATTCACACCCAAATACACCATTTTCTGTTATTGATTTTGAAAAACATTTAGAGAAATGTTGAATGAAGCATATTTTTAGATTGGGACAGTACTCTTACTTGTGATAGTGAAAGTTGTGCCAATTATATTCCATCCATTCATGTAGAAATCAATTTGCAGTTGATCAGATTTCAATAAGATAAGTGACTCTTGTCCAATATAAAGGGCTAAACACTTTTATTAAATAAATCTTAGCTGTCTTAAGTCTCATGCCTTTTTGTGGCAAAGGGTATTATTTCACATCTGAGCTCATTTCTTTTAAGTCTATCAAAAACCTAAATTCCACTCATATTACTCTTGATGGATCCAGAGAAGAACCATTTATTTATGTTGGCAGTGCTGAGTGAAGGCCATATTGTCGCAGAGACTCAGCTTTCTCTCAAGGTCAACTAGTGGAAATCTATAGGGAATTAAAATATAGTCCTAATAGAGAAAAGTAGATGATGTCTATAGACGAGCAGCTTAAATCAGCATTACCAGTGGAATAGGACAAACTGAAACACTATTTTTTCTACTTAACCAGTTAAGTCAGTGAAAAAATAAAAGAACATCAAATTTATTGCCAAGATATAAAAATACATGTTTGCCACAACATGTCTTTGCAAGCCAAGAAGTGAATCTGTGAATCTTGTGGATTATGGTAAGATTTTTGAGTTTCTTAAAGTAATGAATGTTCATTGTTAATTTAGACACTTCATCAGTTTATGAATTTCACTAAAATTTATGTTGACTATAATGCTGTTCTATCACTTATCCAAAACATCAACTTGAACACTTTTAGAGGTATCTTATTTTTTCTTAATGTTTTTCATCTGTCTTCGGGGTCAAAGCTGTGGTGTTTCTAACCCTTTTTCATCCTTTTACCAAGTCACCAATTCTTATGTTCTGAGGTTCTCAGTTTAAACTAAAAATATCCTGGTGCAGCTCCTTCTCATATATCATCTTAAAAAGGAAATATACCACCCAAATCAATAAGTAATATAATACTATTGTCACTAATAATAACTAATAACTAATAGAAAAATCCCACTCATAAGGGCATCTGGTATTGTTTCAACATATACTCATATCTGTAAGAACAAATAGGCGTTAAAGGAGCAACAGTTTATGAAGAATGGCTCTTAGGAGAAAATGTCCATTCTTTATTTTTTAACCAATGTATTTCCAGGTCCTAGACTAATGCCTGACCCTGGACAGGTGCTCAGTGAGACGCTTTCAGTGACGCAAGCTGAAGCAGTCTTTAAGATGAGATAGAAAAGAAAACAATATTCTTCCTGCTGTCAGCTAGCTGAGGTGAGGTTTCCAGTGTGGTAGGATTCAGATTGTCCTGATTTCAAAGCCTTTCTGCAGTAACACACTAGAAAACAAATTCTTGGCAGATGTACTTTCATTGCCCAAGTATTCTAAATTAAGAGCCTGAATGCAAATAAGCCATCTCAAGGACAATGAAGCAAAAGCAGTGGCTAGAGACCATTACTAGACAACTGTGTGACAAGGTGGACCATGGTTCTCAGTGCAGGTGAGCAGAGAAGGCTCTGTGTGAGAATTTGGAAGGCAGCCCGGAAACAGATTTGAAAGACCAGGTCTACTTAACTAACATCATAACATCATGGAAGGGATTGTTTGATTACTCCAAAAAATTGAGTTCTGCTCAGTAAAGGCAGGGGTTCATTGAGTAGGACACTAGTCACTGATTCTGGGGAAGGAAATTTTCAGAAAAAAACAGTAAGGCTTGTGCAACTATGGGACATCATGCTGAGGTACTACAGCATGAAGAAATAACAGATTCTATATTATGATGATGAAGAAAGACATTACCCAGAGTCACTCAGACAGATCATTTGTGAATCTGACATGTCTGAAGACAGCTTTTAGAACTGCCTGGAAAGAGACATTTTATGTGTGATACAGTCAGTTAAATCTTTAGGCCAGTAGCATCTTAGATTGCAAACATTTGAATACCATCAAACATTTAATCTAAAAAAGATGAACTTTCATAAAACTTTTAATTGTGTCCACAGGAACCTGCTAATCAATTACTGAAGGAAAGTGAGGTCAGAGATGAGTCCAAAATGCCAAGTGTGCTTAGAGTAGCTGAAGCCTACTTTCCCTGCTTTAATCACTCTGAGCACAGTTCATGGTCAAGCAGAAGTTTTGATCCACCCAGGTGTATAGTAGTAGATTTTTTCCATTGCCTCTTCTATGCATATCCTTTGCATGAAGATATATGTATAATCTTGGGGTGTTAAATCTGTTGCTGGGCATCCTTGCTAATGCTGACATTCTACTATGCTATATTGAGAATGTGTCAAGAAATATGTGTGTCAGGATGCAAATGGCATTGCTGAACATGCATGGAGTTCCTGGAAGCCAGCACTGTTGGCTCCGTTGAATTCCATGAAACTGGCCATGCTGTGTTCGAACCAGAGTCAGAGAACAGAGAACAGGCAAGATCACTGTTCCTTAAGTATTACTAGCTACTCTCAATGTTCTCCACTCATCAGAGGGAGAACTTCTCTCTTGAGTCATGGTAATAATAGAACAAGATGGTGAAATTTGATTTATTATCAAAACTATCAGCATAAGAACACAGCACATTCTCAAGACATGCACATTTAAAGTCAATGTGCATTTGGATAAGAAAAAAAAACCTTTATTAATAACATGCAGTCTTAGGACACACAAGTCAAAAGTAGAAAGCAATTTTTAGCTATGGAAAGAATAGCATATTAAGCAACTCATGCCAAATATAAGATCAATAAAAGTATTCAACACACCACCTGACAAGACTAAAATAATCACAGCAGAATCTGCATTGCCATATAACTTACTGGATGACAAAAATCTCCTTGCGTCTAAAGAAAAATGAAGAATATCTGGAAGAAAAGATTATTTAGAACACAAACAGTGCATTTTTTACTTGCTGTTATATTAACATGAGCACTGAATATATTGAGCTGCATTCTATTTGCAAGATTGCTTGTATTTTGGACTCATATTTTTGTCATTGTTTACAACATATACTTGAGGACAAAATTAAAATTAATGTCCAGAATCTATCATTTAAATGCAAACTATTCTGCTTAAAATGTCTTTTGTAAGGTAAAGATAATTCAAAATTTGTAATTCAAAGACAAAATAAGAATTGCATTACTACATGTGTCTACAATTTCTGAATTTATTATACACTAAAGTGCCATGTCTTCTTTGCCCCACATGAGAAAATAAATTACACAAAAGATTTAGACACCTCTTTAGAATCGTTCTTCAGCAGCACAGAAAGTTCTGTGGAGGAAAGATGCCATGGGTCCCCATCCTTTTAGAGTGTACATTGATCCCCTTCTCTGTTCTGCTCCAGTTAGACACATGCACAAGTCGTAGGTGTGTTACAACCAGAATCACAAATACTGGGTTGCTTTTGTATTAACTATATATTTTAGACACTTACTTGAACTCTCTAAGCATTCTGTCAACTATAAATGGGGAAATGAGTACCTAACATCAAGAGCTTTCAGAGTTAAGTGAGAAAATCACATGCATTGTTTAAAACACAGTAGTTGGGGCTGGAGAGATGGCTCAGTGGTTAAGGCATTAGCCTCTAGTGCCTAAGGCCCTGGGTTCAATTCCCCAGTACCCACATAAGCCAGACCCACAAGGTGGTGGCTCTTGTCCCCCCCTCACTCCTCTCTCTGTATTTCTGCTTGAAAATGAATAAATAAAATATTTTTAAAAACACAGTAGTTTCTCGCAGACAGTATTAATCGCTACAATAGCACCTAGGTATGAAAATAGGATGGGATAGAGTTTAATTTTACAAGAACAAATAACACCATCAATGCCAAAATACATCTTATTTTATTTACAAAGCTCATTCACATAATTATTTCCATGATCAAATTATATTTATAATTATTTATTCAATCATTCATTCATTTATTTTACCATTTGAAATTGAACCTAGGAGATTAAACCTCAAGAGTGTTAAGTCAACCTTATACCACTCAGCTGCTTGCTCAGCTCTGTTTTCTTTTCTTTTCTTCTTTTTTTTTTTTTTTTTTTTTTTTGAGACAAGGTTTCACTAAACTGTGCAAGCTAACCTTGAACTTGCTATCCAGGCATGCCTTGAGTTAATCCTCTGTCTCAGCTTCCCAAATAGCTAGGATTAAAAACCTGTATAACTAGTCTTGGCTATATGATTCTTTTAAATATTAAGCTTCCTGGACACATAATGATAAATTTAACAAAAATTAAACACGCACATATCTAAAAATTCTGAAAAATGAAAATCTACACAAAGTCCTATTAAAATATCAATTTTTGCTGATCTGTTATTTGTTTCATTTTGTTGAGAATTGTAATTATTTTTCAGGATTATAGGTTCGAGTCTTGAGACATCATAAAACAAAGTGCAATTATATTCACTTAAAATAAGTAGCACAAGTATGTGAAATAGTGTAAAATTTTGGTTAAAATATTTTTTGGTTAAAATATTTTGAGGCAAAAAAGCAACTCAGGGCTGGAGAGATGGCTCAGCGGTTAAGGCACTTGCCTCCAGTGCCTAAGGCCCTGGGTTCAGTTCCCCAGGACCCACATAAGCCAGACCCACAAGGTGGTGGCCTTGGTGCGCTCTCTCTCTCTCTCTCTCTCTCTCTCTCTCTGTATCTCTCTGCTTGAAAATGAATAAATAAAATATTTAAAAAAAAAAAAAAAAAGCAACTCAATTTCAGCAAGTAACATTGATTAGTATTTTTTGTTTTTCTCTGATTTAGTCAACATAATAAATTATCCATAGCAAGTATATATATATATATATATATATATATATATATATATATGATAATGAAAAAGAAACTTTTAAAAAAATATTTTATTCATTTTCAAGCAGAGAAATAGAGAGAGAGAGACAGAGAGAGATAGAGATAGAGATAGAGAGAGAGAGAGAGAGAGAGAGAGAGAGCACCAGGGTCACCACCTTGTGGGTCTGGCATATGTGGATCCTGGGGAATTGAACCCAGGGCCTTAGGCACTGGAGGCAAGTGCCTTAACCTCTGAGCCATCTCTCCAGCCCAAAAAGAAACTTTTGATTCAATAATCTTTCATGTATCAGTTCTTTTGTGTTATTGAATTAAGTGTTTCAATGCTCCTGGAAAAGAAATTTGTGTAACAATTAAACTGGCCAATGATGATGACCACCCACACACAGGGTCACTGGATGTGTGATCTGACAGAGACAGGTAGGTCCTGTCTTTCCTGAACACGCTGTTGACCTTACCAGCAAGCACTCCTGCTGGGTATCTCTCTCACCTCAGGGGACTAAGAGGCTCTGGTTTTCTGGAGCCACATAAGAGGTTGTTTTGCTTCACTGAAAATGAAAACCAATGATTGTTCCCTACTTTGGTGAGTGTGTTATAGGTGAACCTCAATTATTAATTATTAAATATAGTTTCTAAAAATATGGGAAAATGTTTTCCATTCATGATTGAAATGATATATATATATATATATATATATATATATAAAACAGAAGCTATGTTTTTAGAAAATAGACTTAATCCTCAAATACCTAAAAAATGGGGAAACTTTTAAAGCTATACTGCAGAGCAGACCCTATGCAAATGTACCAAATACATGAATTATTTTTAATTATTACTTTTCCTAGTCTTGTCTCAGCTATTAGTCAGATTTCTCAACATGAAAAGCCATAATTCTCTGTGATGAAGAGCTGATACCAAAACCACTTGTTATTTTTATAATAAATACAGCAAAGCATATTATCTGTTATTGTTATTATAAAAAGTTTGTTTTATAGTCATGAACTCCAGAATTGCCATAATCAAATGAGTAAGTGAAAAGCATAGAAACACATATTTTTGATTTTGTTATTATTAGGGGTAATTAACAATAGTTTATTATGATGCAAAATTAAAAATATCTTCAAATATCTCACTTCTGTGGCTTTTAATAAGTCATGTGAGATGTAAGCAATTAAACAGAGAAGTAGGAAGGCAATAAGTCAAGATCAATAATGCTACCACTAGATCAGAAGACCTAATAATAAATTATTTATAAGTGTCCTTGCCCACATTTCTGTGATCAGAACTGCTATACTAGATTTAATACAAACACAAAAAATTTTAAAAACAAACCTTATAGTTTTTAAATCACTGTGTTGAATGTTATGAGGTAGAGGTTGTGGTGTGCTGGGAAAACACCAAAGAGGAAAACGAACAGAGGATCCATGGCCTAGAACAGCACCCTTGATGAAGAAAACTTTCTCCAGTCCTGGTTATATATATATATATATATATATATATATATATATATATATATATATATATATATATATGTGTTGAAGTTCTAAAGATCTACTTATGAGGGGATTTTTTTATGTAAGCGTGTGCATGTGTATGAGCAGCTGCATCTGTTTGTGATAGGAGCATGGGCATATGGGTACACAAGTGTTTGGAGGCCAGAGGGCAAACTTGGGTGTCATCCTCAAGAATATTGCTCCCATTTTCGTTTGAGGTGGTCTCTCATTGGCCTGGAGCAGAACATTTAAGATCAATTGGTTGTTCAAGAAGCCCCAGGGATCCTCCTGTTTCCTTATCTCCAGTGCTTGAATTTCAAGCATGGGCCACTGTTTCCCACATTGTATGATTTCTAGGGAGATCAGGAGATTGAACTCAGGTCCTCATGTTTACGAAGCTGTATTTTTAGAAAAAAATATTTAGCAACTAACTAACACCTGCTAACCCTGGAGGAGGAGTGTTGTGGGCAGTAATATTCCTTAAGAAAAAAATGAAAAAATGAAAAATTTCTAGAATTGCAGTGAGCACCCTGAACTTCATTTTTTGTTGTTGTTGCATGAATGGATTTCACTAGATTTTTTTCAAGCACCACAATTTAGTTGCACTGAGATTTGAAGTTATCTGATATACTTTCAGGTATTCAAAAGTGAAACTTGGACCCTGCCCTGTGGAGGAGTCCCAGGAGTAGAGAAAAGAGTGTAGAAGGAGGGAAGGAGGAAAATATTGAAAGTCACCTGGTACATGTGTGGAAGAGAAGAAACTTAACTACGCAACCTGACCCTGCGGGGCAGAACATACGCTGGAATTACTGATGCTCCAAGTGTTCCACGAGACTGCTTGGCTCTTGGAAGTAAAGGTGGGCAACTACCTTTTTACATATAGTTTTTTCTTATGAGGAAAATGATGTCCTAGGTAATAATTATCTTATACATAAATCTTAAAAGCCTAGTCATTTGTGGATGAAATCAGATTGGATTAGAGTATAAGCAAATGTCAGTAAGTTTTCATATTCCACCAACCAGGTGTCCTTATAATGTAGTCATAACACTGAAGCAATTTCATTTTGTAACATTTGGAAGATGTCCTTTGTGATGGTTAGGTTTTGTTGTCAACTTGATCTTTTTAATTATCTTGGCAGTGTCTCTGAGGATGTTTACAGGAAGGCAGCCTCTCAGTAGGGAGCAGGATGTAAAGAAACTCAAAAAAGTTAGAAGTAAACATCCTTTCCTGTGTGGGTTATGCAGGAAGGAAATTCCAGAGACTCAGGAAGCCATTAAGTCTGGGACAGCGTTGTAAGACCCCACCCTAAGGCTATATAAAGGGGAAGAAATTCTCTCCTTGGCCTCCTGCCTGTTCTCTGTGTGTGTGTGTGTGTGTGGTGTTGGTGATGGGTTTCTTTCTCTGCTTGGACCTGTGAAAGGAGAGCAGCCCCTTTTGCTACTATGGAACTTCCCCTGCATCTGTAGTTTCAATAAAACCTTTCCTCCCACAACTGTGCCTGGTTTGGAGATTCATCCCAGCAGTGTGTGGCTGACTACGACATTCTTCTATAGCACATATTATATACTTTTAGACATGGTTGAAATATGCTTACAAATTCAACCTTTTAAGTAAAGAGCAAGCTTAAACGACAACAAATGATTAATTTTTGTTTGTCAACATTTATTGTCATATTCTAAAAATTAATAATGACTTTTTAATTGTCAAGGGCTTTGCAAGTACTTTTAGTAATTATGTGTCTGCAAGCATCACATAGTATTGGATCTCACAAAAGGTTAAACTTAAGACAGCCTGATGATATTAAGAATCAATTAGATAATTTTTTAAATTTGCCAATATTTTGAATAATGCAAAATGATTTTAGCAGATTTATAATTTTATTTCTTTAAAATCAAGTACTTCATGTTTTCCAACCAATACGATAACACCATTCAGTATACATACTTAGACTTCTCTTTCCAAAGGTAATCTTTTAAAATTTGTATTTCTTTTGAAAATATCTAAATAATTTTAAAAACAAAAGTGGCTTATACCATTTAGACTTCTATATAATTTTATACTGAAATAGGGAGCTTATAAGCAAAGCTCATAAAATGATGTAAAAACTAACAAGTTGTTAGGAGTAAATTAAACTTATGATATCCATTTGGGAATACTTCTAGAAAATTCCAATTTAAAAAATATCATCTGAAATGTATTATGAAACAAAATATTAAAACATTAATGTATAAAATATATGTCAGGAAAGAAATTTTGCTAAAGCATTATCATCTGAGACCCATACTGATCTCAAAATATTAGGAAGATCAAGTGAGTCTCTGAACAGCAGTCAGAAGTGTGTAGGAGACGGAGGTCACCCTTTGAAAGAAGATCTCTGTGACCTGCAAACACTTCCAACAAGCATAGGTCAGAGTAGGGTCATGGCTGCAGGCCCTCTGGACCACTGTTGGCCCAGAGGAGTGTGCTTACCGCGTTAATCTCTCATCCTTCAGTTCCAGGTCTGCCACTGTGATCAGCTGGTCCAGCTTGAATTTGGTGTCGATGATTTCTGCATCTCGAGGAGAGTATGTGCCACCTTCTTTCTGCTTCTGTCTAATTCTGAAACCAGTGCAGCAAGCTTGTTACCAACAGAGCCATCCCTCCCCAGCCCATGCGACATTTTTATATGAAGCAAGACATCAAATAGTTTGTGATTGATCTCACTTTGTGTGTGTGCACATTTGTATGATGATTATGTATGTATGCGTTTATTTATTTATGTGTCCATGTATGTGAGCACAGCACATGCATGGAAGGTAAAAACAGTGTGTAGGTGGCAGTCCTCACCTTTCACCTCATTTGAGGTAGGGTCTTTCACTGTGGGTGTTAGCTGGTCTGCAAGCTTCTGAGAAAATTATGTATCTGCTTATACATTCTAGGTTGGTGAGCACATCCAAACTCAGGTACTCAGACTTGCACTTTATCCATTAAGTCGTTTCCCACTATATCTTTTTTTTATGATTATGAAACTCATGGTCAAAATTTAATCATAAGAAACTGAGAATCCAACCAAAGGTTTTTCATTCAAAGCTCTTTACCTATTTATTTCTCCATGGAATAGCATGACATATAAAAAGGTAATATTTAGCTATGCTATCTATTATTCACATTTCATATATTGATTAGTTATTATGATATATAATCGTAAAACTGAGGATAAAAGAGATGGCATAATTATATATGGTTACTGCCCTCAAACACACTACAATTTAATTAAAAGTTAGGTTCAAAATAATCAAATTTAACTCATAAGTATCTGAGTCATTTATAAAATGTTGTATGAATTATTGTGATTATTACTATTCAGAGGAACATCAAGGGTGGAATTTTACTTGGAATTTACAAGACCAGAAGGAGATAAAAGTACATCTTAGGTTGAATGAACACAGCAGAGCTGTAGAGAAAATAAACTAAGGAAGCTTTAAATAGGAATAGAAACATGAGGAAGATGTGAGAATAAGGCAGCCATTTTATGCCCTTTAAAGGAGTTCACTTTGGAAGAAAATAAAAGATCAAGTGTGATTTCTGAGGAAGAAAACAATTTGAATATCGGAGATGCATACTTATTGGGGGCCATACTCATATATTACATAATAGTCTTTCTAAATGCCGAGACAAATGGCTTTCATTGTCTTCTTGGTAAATCTGAAAACACTATGTGTTTTAGGGAAAGTGCCCCTTTCAAAAGACTAAAACATTAACTGAAGAGATTCAGGATGAACCAGTTGGGGCATGCACACAGCACATAGGAATCACTTCTTAGTTAAAATAGAAAGGAGCACGTAGGACTCTTCAGAAAACTAGGACAGTTGTTTTCACATGTGCAGAATCTCTTTAACTTGGCAATTTACCCTATGAAATAAGATTGGGGGAGTCATCAATAAGATTTTTGCTAAGGTCCTATTAATAAGCGATTGTGAAAGTTGGCCCTGAGAATGGAAGAGATTCTCAGCAGATATGCTGATAAGGTAAGCAGAAGGCTCCAACACACAAGGAAGTTAGATCACTACTATGAAAATTATCTCTTCTGTATAAACGTTAATATTTAGAGCTGAGTGAGACATTTTAAATTAAACTTATTGGATCTATGTCATTAGAATATATGTAGAAGGTTTGTAACTTTCTGCTTCTGCTTTGTTATTTTATTGCATATCAACTCCAAATCTACTCTTTTGTCCTGCCCTATGATAATAAGGGTGGGCCTATGTATCACTTTTCCTTTGCCAACTGGCAGAATGTTAAGTTTTGTTTGCAAGGGAACTGGAGTGATTTTGCATGAGGATAGGGTTGGAGGTCACTGTCCTCACTGACCCTGGTCCTGTGTTGTTAACATTTCCTGTGGGAGCTGAGCAGCCTACCTGTAGATGTGCTCACAGCCCCTTTTGTGCCCACTCTGGCCATCTCATTGGCTGATGGTGCCTACTAGCTCCAACCTACTCACACCATTGAGCAGCATGAGATGTTTCTATGAGTAATTCTAGTCAGCGGACACTCCAATAATGATGGTAGCTTCTACAAGACAGCACCCTTCCCTTGGTCATGTTTCTATCACAAAGGACATGCTGGCCCTTCCTTTTTTTAAAAATATGTAATGCTTCATATATCTGTGTGTCATCTTGCGCAGGGGCCATGCTAATCTTCTCTGTATCCTTCCAATATATGTATATGTGTATATGTATATGATGTATATGTATATGTATATGTATATGTATATGTATATGTATATGTATATGTATATGTATATGTATATGTATATGGGGCAGGATGTAAGGAAGCTTAGGGGAGCTAGAAATTAACATCCTTTCCTGAGAGAGCATTGCATGAAAGAAATTCCAGAGACTCAGGAAGGAAATTCCAGAGTCTCAGGAAGCCATTGAGTCTGTGATAGGGTTGCAAGACCTATGCCCTAAGGCTATATAAAGGGAAAGGAGATTTCTATCCCTTGGCCCCTGCCTGTTGCTATTCTGTGTGTGTGTGTGTGTGTGTGTGTGTGTGTGTGTGTGTGTGTGTGTGTGTGTGTGTTTATGTTGTATTGGTGATGGCTTTTCCCTTTCTGTTTGGACTGTGAAAAGGGAGGCCAGCCTCTTTTGACTTTATGGAACTTCTCCTGGATCTGTAGCTTCAATAAATTCTTTCCTTTCATAACTGTGGCTGGTTTGGAGATTCACCCAGCAGTGTGTGGCTGACTATGACACAAGGCAAACACTTTACCAAATGAATAATCTCTTCAACCCTTTCTATTAAATTTTAAGTACTAAATGATTCATATTAAAATAAAAAACTTTCCTTTTGAAGACTAGAATAGGTCAATTTGTAACATATGCTTCAACATACCATTTTATACATGGCAAAGAGTTATGATTTGTCAACATTAAAATAACATAAAATAATTGTTTCCTACGCATGCAAATACTGTGGCTCTTGCTTCCTCGCTGGCTGTGACTTAGAGAACTTCCTAGGCTATTTGACCACAAATAATTCTTACCTTGCAAAGGCAAAAATAGCTGTTCCAAGAAGGATTATTGAAAGGATACACAAAGTTACTGAAAGAATAATCTCTACAGTTCTTTCTGAAAGACCTTCACCTGGAAAAGAGGGCAACATGGTCACTAAACATCATGGAATTTTATCTGGAGGCTCAAACCACCAGTCTTCTGGGCACATTACCCAAGCATGCTACCAACATAGATAAAATTGCTTCTCCTTCTCCTCCTTATTTTAACAAGAGGGCTCAGTTCTTCATTTTTACATTTCTGCATTTCAATCCACTCCCTGTGTGAGCTCATCCAGCATCATGGTTTAAGATTTCACGTATGTGATAATGATCACTGAATTTTTAAAAATCAAACTCCAAACCTCCAATCTAAATACATTATCTAGAAATAGATATTTCTCTTTAGAATTATAATAAAATTTCAAAATCAGTGTGTCCAAAGTTAAACTCATACACTTTCTATTTTCAAATGTACCTTCACTGTGTCACGGAGACCCCATGGTGCATCCTCACTGTGTCATGAAGACCCCATAATGCATCCTCACCCTGTCATGGAGACCTGATGATGCATCCTCATTGTGTCACAGAGACTCCATGATGCATCCTCACTGTGTCATGGAGAACCCATGATGAATCCTCACCCTGTCACGAAGACCCCATAATGCATCCTCACGTGTCACAGAGACCCTATGGCGCATCCTCACCCTGTCATGGAGACCCAATGATGCATCCTCACTGTGTCATGGAGAACCCATGATGCATCCTCACCCTGGCACGAAGACCCCATGATGCATCCTCACTGTGTCATGGAGACCCCATGAGTCCATTTGGTCTAGCCCAAAACTTTAGAGACAAATCTGACTTTTTCTTACAGGCTATACTTCCAGCATTTGTGAGGAAATTTCTTTACTCCAGAGTATATACACTTTTTACTAAATAAAGCCACAGTCCCTTGGAAAAGTGATAAGTCCAAAGAGAAGAGTAAAAAAATAAAATAAATTCAAATATATAACAGTATGAAAAATCAAGGAGTATATTAAAGAGTAATGATATAAAATAAACAAATATCATTTTGAAGGAGCTCTACTAACCAAAGAAAAATCAAGCATTTTTAGTGAATAAAAATTGAAATTGATTTAAATATAAATACCCATGAGCTCTAATATTATTCAATATAAGAAAAAAAATTAAAATACCAGTATATAGGAATTAAATATGGCTTGAATATATCCTTAATCAAAATAGGTATAGTAATAAGTTACAAGTTTGTGGCCATCTTTTATGAAGTGTTTATGAAATTTGAAAATATCCCTAATTAAAGAAATGAAGTTCTTCATCTGAGGAGAATCCCTTTTAACAAAGGTATAAAGAATTAAATTTTAAATTGATGATTTCTTATTCTGAATAGTTAACTCAGGTAATCATCATTTCTGAATAATTAGGCAGAATTAGGCATTAACAGGATCTGTAATATCACCCCACAAATAATTCACTAGTTTTTAGTAGAAATTTTTTTTTGTCTGAACGAAGATTCATGCTTTTCCTGCCTTGTGATCAATGTCAGCATTAAGTGTAACAAGACATTACACACCTTCTCATGGGAGGTATGTTAATGTCAGTAGCAACAAGTGTATATATTTTGTTAGCATTTGTGACCAAAAATGTTGATTGTGAATACTTAAACCTTTAATTTTTTCTCATTTATAATAATGCAGGCAATAATAAATTGGCTCAAATAGAAAAAATTCTACAAATCCAGAATATGGGACATCCCACAGAATGTCTATTTGCTTCAACAATTCAACTGTTTGTTGCAGAGAGGGAGGTAGAAAGATATTCAAAGAGATTAAAGAAACATAAAGTTCAAAGATAAAAGTTGAAAGTCTTATTTGTATCCTGATAGAAGCAAATGTACTATTAAAAGAGGATTGCAAATATGTATATTAAGATATCAAGAATTTATTGTTGATTTTTAATTATAACCATATAATTAAATGTACTTATTAAAGAGACACACCAAAGCAGTTACAGATGGAATACCATGCCATGAATTCATATAAAAATACCAGAAGTAAATGAGCATAATATAAACCAGCTGATGAAATACTCTTTAGTACTCTTTAGTACTAAATGATGATGTACTCTTTAGTAAATCTCATTGGCAGGTATTGGGGTTCATTCTACCTTTACTTAGAGTTCTTTCTTTTAACAACACTCCTATTTCTAGCACCCTGATCAAGGCTACCGTCTTGTTTTCATGAACTATTGTGAGGCACTTAGCAATCCTTGCTCTTTTATCTCAGTCTTTATTCCATCTATTTTCAACAGAGCTGCAATAGCAATCCTTTAAAACGTTCCTTCTCCGCAGGAAATCCACTTTGTAGCTCACCTGGAAGGGCAGCTTTGCAGTGGCCTGTGTTCTCTAATCTGGTCCCTCACTAACAATCCAGTCCCCAGTGACCTCAACTTCCTCCACATCCAGCTTTCCAGCCAGATGAGCTGCCTTACTAAGGGTGACACCAGGTTTCTTGTGGCATCGGCTGTTGCAGTGACTTCTACCTGTAGAGGTTAATACCCTATGAATTCACCTGTTAGATCATTTCATGTCCTATAAGTAAGGGCTTGCTTAACCACATCTCAGGGACGTGTTATGTACTGATTATAAGTCCCAACCTCCTCAATTCATATTTGAAAGTCCTAGTACACAGTTGCTGCATTTGGATTAAGGAAATGAAGGCATCAAGGTGAGGCCTTGAGAAATCAATGTACTTGTAAAGATACAAGAGAAGGTGTGCTCTCTCTCTCTCTCTCTCTCTCTCTCTCTCTCTCTCTCTCTTTCCTCTTTCTTTTCCACTCTTGCTCTTGCTTACTTCTCTGCTTCTCTTCCTCCCTCCTTTTTCTTATCCCCTCTCTCTCCCTCCTTCTTCTCTTCCTCTATGCATACACAAGGCTAAGCCCCATGAAGACAGAAGAAGAGACAGTATCTAGTTGTAAATTGGGCAAAACAACCTTAACAGGGAAACTTGAGCTGAAACTTTGATCGTTGGATATAAATAAACTCCCAGTGTTCAAAATGCCCAGTGTAAAGTAGAGCAAAGCTACAACTCTCAAATGTTCTCTTTCTCCTCCACACCTCCTGCTATTTATTTTTTATGTAGATTTTTCCTTCTTTCAAAACATATTAAAATTCATACATTTATTATTATTGCTTTATTGTCTGTCCTTGCATCCAACACTCTGGAGGCAGAGGTAGGAGGATCACTATGAGTTCAAGATCACACTGAGACTACATAGTGAATTCCAGGTCAGTCTGGGCTAGAGTGAAACCCTACCTCAAAAAACTGAAAAACTGAAAAAAAAAAGTGAAATTTTCAGACTGAAGACCACACAGAGACCAAAATAAGAATATTGAAAAATACTAAATACTTACGCTGGGAAAAAAATTTAGTCATAATAACTAGCAACTACAACTCATATGATTTATAACTTTACTATAAACTTATTTCAATTAGTAATAAAATAAGTTATCTATAAATTTTCAGATGAATATTTCTCTTTTTCTTTGGTTTGGAGCTTATGAAGTGCTCACAGTATGAAAGGGATCCTGTGGCTGCTCTGTGTGGTAAGTCTGAATTAATGATGAATTTTAAGTAGTCATCAAGACCTCATGGTTCCTTCTTTAGGACTTTCAGGTCAAATTAAAATGTGTTGTAAAAGCAATTAAATTATTTTCACACACATTTTTATATACTAAAACACAGGTGGTTTGTTTAAAATATTTTTGATATTTCATCTAATTGGATATGTTTGGAAAAACAAGCATGAAGAAAAATAATCATCTTTATCAGGGATATTCAATCATTAGGCCTCTTGAACTCAGTGGGAAAAATGTTTTCATAGACCACAAAAAGAAATTTTAGTTTAGATTACCATTTCAAAGCACTCATCCAAGTGAGGAAATGACATGTAATATATTAATAAACCATAGGTAATCTTCTGGGAACGTGTATTAGAAAAGTGTCACCCAGAGAGGACAAAATGTCCTCTGATTGTCAGGCACGGTCTGATTCACTGCTGGGTCTAGACCACAGAACATTACTGGCACAGAGTGACTCAGATCTCTTCTCCAAAGCCTGTCTTGATAGTGAAGTTCTTTTACTTGATTATCGTAATATACACAAGCCAATTCCTCAATAGAATTAATAGCTGGTGACAGATCAAATTAAATGTTGAGTTTGCAATGTCATATACTACTGTAACTTAGCAAATCACAATTACAAAGCAAAAATTTTTATAAGTCTTAGCTTCTGACTGAAATTGTTACTTAACTTCAGTTTAAACTTATACTCAACTTTTAAAACTATCTATAAGAAAAACACTGAATTCAACTAGAGATATTAAGCTCATACTACCTTTCTTCATTTAGGAACATAGGTGAAATATATTCTTCATGATTATTTTGTCTATTTTCTTAGAATTAAATTTGGAGGTTTTTTTTTAAGCCCAGTGCTAGTCATTGTGGATATTCAAACACTACATGAAAAGGTTATTCAATTTTATTATTGAAGAAATATAGTTAGATAATAACACATGATAAGGATTCGAGATGATATGCATTAATTACCTTAATACCATCTTCAACATTGTATACATATAGTAGAGCGTCACTGTGTACGTCAAATACACAGAACTATAATGTTCAATAATTATTTTAAAGAATACCTATTAACATGCCCTAAAGGGCCCACATTTCTCTACTAAAATTAACATTTTAAAAGTAGCTTTAAACTGACATTACATTTATTCATTGGTAAAAATAAAAAGTTATTGTGA
>PVHP010009091.1:0-51350 GCA_004024765.1 Zapus hudsonius
GTTATCATTAATCATCTAGTGGCAGAGCTGAAAAAAATTTAATAAAAATGATAATCACTCAAATGTCACTGAGCTCAAACTGTCCATGACTCAATCCTCTGTGACAATTAAGGGATCTGAGCAAAAATAACACATGATGCAAATGATTCTTGTAGGACAGAATACTAATCGTCACCAAAGCTATGAGATACGTTAAGTCCCTTATCAAGTTCTTTCAGGAAGAAAACTAATTAGCTAATGACAGTGTCAATAAAATTATCCCACATGCTAGATTTTTATAGAGGTCCCCTGGAGGACCAGCTCTGTCTCAGTCAACTGTGAAGTTGAACTTGCTGATGGTCACCCTAGGAGCCATGGTTACAACTGTTCATCCATTTTCATGTGGTTAGAGGATTCAGACCTGCTTTCTGACAGGTTTGTCTTGCTACAATGTCTCTACCCCTCTTGCACAAAGGTGGTCCCCTTAGGTACCAATAGAAGGAGGAATGTATGCATGGCTCTGATCTCTGGTGAGAACAGAATGAAGACTGCCTCCTGGGTCCTCGAGGACTCTTAGCATTGTCTTTCTGCAGATTATCCATGAATACCAAATACAATCTGCCCATCCTGTTGGAAACTACAACCTTAGCATCTTACATCTTGGAACTAGGTAATCATGTGCCAATCATAAAACCATGTATTTTCCCAAAACTTAATAAGGTTAAAAAAAAAACAACTAAATTGTCCCTTTAAATTTACTTTCACAAACTGTTGCCTTGAAGATTACAGAAAGGCTTGCTTTCATCTACCTGGGAGCATGAACTATCTGATAGGTACATGCCGCCCTCCATTAACCACCACTGGAAGGTCTACTATTAAATGGCTGATCTTCACATTTGAAGATTTATATCCACTGCTCCAACATTGAGTCCTTGCTTTCCTAAAGCCTGAGCTGGCTTCCAGAACAAAGCTATGAGAAATTCGCAGGAAAATAGATATCTCAAAAATAAGCTAAGTGAAGTAACCCAGGCTCAGAAAGACAAACACCGCAGGTTCTCTCTCACATGTGAACTCTAACTTTGAAGTTTTAGATTAGCATCTGAGTTGGAATAGGACTCAACAGATACTAGGAAGCTAGAACAGAGCCATGAGGAGGGTGAAAGCAGATAGTTAAATATGGAAGAACAGGTGAAATCCAGGATGAAAGGTTTAATTCAGGGAAGAAGGATGAAGGAGAAGAGGGGTTACAGGGAAATTTAACCAAAACCAAAGACATTATTAAAAAATGTCAAATGGAAACATAATTTTCAGTTAGTTAATTAAAAATATAATTTAAAAAAGAGTGTGGGCAGAAGTACCCTGTGAGGGTAGATGGATAATACTGCACCCAGAAGCCATAAATTGTTATAGGAAAATCCCAGTGTCAGGGCTGGGATACCTCCCAATGAGTTGTTGGTCAGGGAGGCCCCTAGCTCCCCCCCCCTACAGTAAAGACCATTGTCAGTGTTCTTGGCTGCCAGAATGCGACAGTAAGACATTGTTGCTGAAGACACCAACTACATGCTTCTTTGCAAGACACTAAGAATTTAAGCTGCACCCGAGTGGGAAGCCTCCTCCCTGCTGTTAGAAAGCTGGACAGTGCTATGCAGGCTGCTGGGGAGAAAAGTTATCAACAGTCTTACCCTGTGGTGGTCCCTGAAAGCCATACAACTGGAGATCCGTGTAAGATGTGCCCACTGGTGCAATAGCGGCATGCCTGTTATGGGAATAGCCAACTGCTCTCTGATTGGATTTGATGCCTACTCCATGGTGAGAATTCATGCCTGGTACTGAAAACCTAGTCAAAGGCTTATGGCTAACAAGATCATGGGTTCTAGGGGGTAAGTTACTACTTTTCTTTAGTTAAATGGATATGCTGTAGCCATCAAATGACCCTCTAAGTATTTCTGTTTATACCCATAAATCAGTGCAGCTCTCGCTTTTGTTACAGAAGCTTCTTTTTGCAGATAGCAGTGAGTATACTGAGGAGATTCAAAGCTCATAGAACTGCTGAGAATGCATTGCTATTGCGTGCTCAGTGCTGAAAGACACATCTAGATCATCCCCTCTAAGGTTCAGGGAACATTCCAGAAGAGGTGGAGGAAAGAATGGAAGAGCCAGAGAATGAAGAGAGTGCTTTGGAAAGCTGTTTTCCAGACATGAAGTGGCCATTGCATCCATAACCTCACAGCAGCTCTTGCTACCTGCACATGACCTAAACAATACTGGGCCCATCAACACGTTGTCATGGAAATGGAAGGGGAAAGAAATGGAAAGATGAGATTCAATGGAAAGAAGGGGAAGGGGGGGGAAGGTAACAGAAGGAGACTGTAATCAAAATGCATTGTGCATATGTCTGAAAATTATCAATGAAGTTTAAAGAGAGAGAGGGGAGATGTATGTAACCCAGAGGATCCAGGTAAGGGAATTAGTAAAGCTGGCTATGCTAAACAAGAGAGACAAAGAAAGAGAGAGAGAGAGAGAGAGAGAGAGAGAGAGAGAGAGAGAGAGAGAAACAAAGTAATGAGAACAAAAGAAAATCACCCTGTAGCTGTCAGGTTGAGCAATTATGACTGTTGATATGAAAAGTGATGCATCCTGAGGTCACTGATAGCCAATGGAAAGAGGGGACAGAGAGAACGGTGAAAAGAAAGGGATGGACAGCTACTGGACTTCTGAATCCTCCTGCATGTTCACACAGTGGTCTTTCTTAGAAATGCAGTGGTGTTTTGGGGGAGGTAGCGAGCTGACTGCAAGGTAGAAGGTATCACTACCTTTCCATCATTCCAGATGCCCTTGGCAATGAACCAACACAGCATAAACTCAGTATAGGAAACAGCTTTTGTGAACATACACAAAGGCCATTTCAAAAGACCTGAGATGGGAGGAAAAAAAAATTCCAATAGGATGGTTTCCTACCAGTGAAATATGGCACAGCTATTACCTTTCAGGTCGATTGTTCATAAAGATGTCTAATACACACACACACATAAACATAAGGAGCTTCAGTTTGTGTATTGCAGCAGGATTGTTTCCTTGAATTTACTCTTTGCTTTAAAAAAATAAAACCCCAAATCAAGCTGTGGACAGACATAGCCTGTAGACTTCCTTTACTGACGATCAACCATAAAGTTAAGAATCAGAAGTACTCGGATACTTAGCTTAGGGGGGGAGAGAGAGAGAGAGAGAGAGAGAGAGAGAGAGAGAGAGAGAGAGAGAGAGAGAGAGAGAGAGAGAGAGAGAGAGAGAGAGAGAGAGAGAGAGAGAGAGAGAGAGAGAGAGAGAGAGAGAGAGAGAGAGAGAGAGAGAGAGAGAGAGAGAGAGAGAGAGAGAGAGAGAGAGCAGACATGACCAGAGCTCCTAACTCTTGGCCATAAAGCGGCCTGAGACTCACCAAAGCGGATTACTCACCTCTGGTACCTGACCTAAGCTTTAAGACTAATAGCAGCAATTACAATACAAAAGTCCAGCTATAGCACACAATTACCACCTCTCAGGGGGTCTAATCCATGAATTATTCATGTTACATATGGCCTATACCTTTTTTAGGAAGAAATAGACAAATGTCTCAAACAAGCTAACAGATCCCTTTATGGTCATAAAGTTCATCACCTGCTGTTCCCAGCTGCCACAGGGAAGACATTCTTTCCCTTCCCAGTCCCTTCCAGAGGGTGAACAAACCCACTGTGAGCCAGCTTTGACTCTCAGGAATTCAGATGCTTAACTGCTATTAAAGTGGAAGGTCAAAGTCTGCCCTGTGTTCCAAGCACAACCCTCACAACCAGAGTTGGGGTACACAGAGGGACAGAGAGCAGCCACCATGGAGAACCCAAGTTCTTTTTCTCTGCCTGCCCTTCCCTCTACACCGCTGCTCTCATCAGGACACCAGCGAGGAGGACGAATGTTTTGGAAAAGCTTTCAAACTTCTCAAACGGCAAGGTTGTGACACCTTGTTCCGCTGCCAGTGATGGTTTATAAGAAAAAAAACCATTACTCTTTTTTCTTGCTTATATTTGTACTCGCAATGAACCACGGGTTACTCATGGTGAAAACCAGAGCTCATCTCTAACAACTGAAATGTAACTGATTTGTTCCTGTACACGTGGAAAAAAACAGACTCCGCCCTTTTCTTTTTATTTTCTTTTTTCCTTTAAGAAACTGGCATTTGGCACCTCGAGGCTAACGAGGTCAGGAGTCTCTAAGTATCAGGAGGAGGTTTCCTGTTTTGTTTAACTACAAAGAGGAGGTAGGCATTTGGCAAGCTAGAATGCGTCCAGGAGTGTGCCAAGAACTGTACTGTGGAAAAACAGAACTAACTACAGAATTCCTGATGCATGTATCAAACCCCAAGGTGTGTCTAAGCAGCCCACATGTAAATGCATAAAAAGGAAAGGCTGAGAGTAGAGGTACCATTGTCACCAGTCACTCTGCACCAGGTCCTCAGACAGGACCGTGAGCCCAGGATCAGCAGGCATCAGCCTGAGATCAACAGACCTGAGGGGAGTGAAAACCAGAACTTCGTGAAGTCAGACTTTGGCAGCAAAACACCCTGTTTGTTGCTGGGTTGGGTTATTGTTTTGTTTTCTCCCTCAGACAGATTGCAATTAAATTAGCAGCTGATGAGCATGAACCATCTCTTCTGCTGTGGAATTCCCAAGCAGAAAGGCATTACAAATCTTCCTGACCCACAGAGGAAAGCAGGCTTTTCTCCTTGATGTCTCAGAGAGGATATCAAAATGGAACATGCTTTATAAGTGACATGAAAGAACCAAGGAGTCAACAGAAGATCTGTTGCTGAAATGCATATAAAGAAAAGGAGAGAAGAGAAGGGGGGAGTGCATTGATGAGGCGAAGCTGGCTGCATACCTTTTCAAATTTTGTCAGTAATTCCCGTAAGCTGAAGTTCAGACCAATCATCGTCCGGGCGCCCTGGAAGCCTACATCTTTCTGACAAACTTCTTTCAGGCAACAGCGTTCAACTTCTAAAACCGTGTCTTTTCTGGCTATACGTTAAAATCCTTTGTAAAATCCTTGACTCTTGCCCTTGAGCTGTGGCCCAGGAGCGGCGGCTGCTTGCCTTGGGACATGTTAGCTACCCCACTGTGCCACCGAGGTCGGTCGGTCCTCTCATGGACTTCGGAGCTCCCGAGGCACAGACCTGCTTCTGTGTTTTCTGGAAGCTGTTTTCCACGAGGTCGGCATGGTCTCCGATTGCTCTGGGAAGCCTTCGATCGCTTTCTGCCCTCCTCACTAATGACCTGCAGGCCACCACTGCTCTCTCTTGAGCCCAGGCTTAAAGTTTGGTCTCAATTACACACAAGGGAAAAAAAAAAAAAAGCTATAGCCTGGAAACTTGCAAGAGAGAAAGGGGGGGAAAGCAAGCAGGCATTACCAATTTCCTCCATCCAGAGTAGTTTCAGAGAGAGAGAGAAAAAAAAAAATCTGGGTATAGAGCCAGCTTTCAAAGAGCCTGACTGACAACAAGGAGGAGTGTACTCTTAGCTGAAGAAACCCCAAAACACGAGACAGGGGGCCACAGGTTCCGACTCTCCCAGACACCAGCAGGCTGGGTTGCTATGGTAACCACCAAGCTAGTTTCACTTCATTTCCCAGGTCAGCTTTGCCTAAGGGGTGCTGTCAGCACAGCACCACTGAAGTTTTCAGAGTTACTTGGCGTCCAGTCTGTCAGTCCCAGGAAAGTTCTCACAGCAGCAAAACCCAAGGTGTCCTCCTCCTCAGGGTGCAGAGTAGGGGAGAGGCCTCCCTCGGCTCCTCAGGGCCAGGCTGATCTGACAGCACTGTGTGGACTTTCCTCTCCAACAGTTGTTTATTATTGCAAGCAGCATCCTCCCTTCCCACCACCCCTCATGGTCTGAAGGGAAGCTCACTCCCCTTCCTGGAGGCCACCCTGCCCCAAACTTTGCTACATTATTCTCTCCATTGTCTCCTTCCTAAATGGATCACAGGACATATACCCCTGAAGAGCCCACCCATGAAAAGACAATACAAGTCACAAAAGAAAGAAGGCGTGATTAATTTCGTTATTTGAAAAAGTGGGGGGGGGGGCGTTAAAGGTAAAATGGGGAGGAGCAAGACTTTTAAAGAAAAGTTCTTTGAGCTCCTTGAGACCTCTGAACATCAGATTGTTTTCATATGGAGAAATTTACTTGTTTCTGACACAAAACAAAAATAATCATAATCTAATCTTAACCCACTACATTAATGTGTCTTCCTTTGTGGGGTTAAATTATTATCTTCCACAAAGTTTTAATGTGATCACTATTACATTCAGAGAAAAGTTCAGTCCAAATTCTACTCGCAGCTGCTCTGTGATAATGGTCATCATCTGATTTTGCTTTTAGGCACTAAATAGCTATTTAGCATACCAATAAAAGCTAAGCATGACAGGAATGTCCATATGAAACATATTTCTCTAGTTCTGGGTGCATTGCTTCGTAAACATCCAGGGCTTAATGGTGACAGATCACAAATGGAATGGCATTAATATAACTCAGTTTACTTTTTACATCAGGACTCTGAACAAACGTGGGGTGGACCTGAAATTAGAATTTCATTTCCTAAAAGACTATTTAAATGGCCTGCATAGCAAAACAGCTAGCATTTATTAAATCTTACAAAGGAAGAGATTCCATTTAACTTAAGAAAAGAATAAAAACCTATCAGGGACCAGTGTACATCACGGTTATAACATTTTAGATTTGCAAACAATTTTTTCCCATGTCATTTCCAACTTATTTTCACATCGGTATTTAAATGGCATGTGTTTTACATGTGTCCATTTATATAAAATTTAACAAGCTATTAAAATATTTTCATGATTGATTCATAAAAACCTGCATGTTCCCAGGGGCAAAGTGTCTTGATGGGATTTCCAACAGAAGGTCTCTCACCTACAGGGAACAAATTCTGATGCATATACAGATGCTATTGCATTACTCTAGTGGTTATTAAGAAAAATCACAAGTTACAATAATCCATAAATTGGAAGGAAATAGAACTGACATCAGAGCATCAACCATCAGAAATGTAGGAAAGAGACTCACTCAGAAAAGGATCAAGCCACAAAACCTGGTGGGTCAGGGCTTTGGGTGGCCACATGCTGAGATCTTTCAACAATAGCAAATAAACTTTTTTACATAAATTCAAGACAAAAAAAACCCACCAGGGTTACCATCACCATACGGGCAAAATAAATAAATAAATAAATAAGAAGCTGGGAGAGAAAGAACAACCTTTCTCAGCTGGGCAAACTCCCAGCTACCACCCAGGATGCTTGGATGGCTGAGATCAGACATATGCAAACACGCCATTCCCCCACCCCCGCCCCTTACATATCACAAGAGGGAATTAAACAGAAACTCTGCTAAACAACAGAGAATAGGATACCATCATATTTCACCAAAGCAGACTGGGAGCAGAGAAGACAGACAAATTACATAAGATTCCCTTAACTGTAGTCATAACTTTGGTAAGAACCTCAAAGATGAGGCTAAATAAAAACATTTCACACTTATGAACTATATTCCATATAATTTATCGGAAATGACTTATTTGGTAATTTTATGAAGATAACATGAGATACTTTCAGGTTCCAGCATAATGGGAAGGAGAAGGCAGCCTTCTTGAAAAGAAGGGTTTCAAACCACCCTTCCCGCTGAACACAAAGCTCAAATTTTTAGAGCTGTAAAAATAAAGTATATTTTCTGTGTAAAGCCTAACAGGTTTCTTTTTATATTGGCCAGCACAAAGAACAAAAAGAAAAGAAAAGAAAGACTGCTTAAGAATGTCTAAAAGGAAGCATATGGAGGTCAATAGGTGATACCACATAAAACATACATGGCGGTTTGCTCACTTGTTCCCATAAAGAACAGCTTGAGGCATGGGTAGAATAAATTACTTGTTATCAACTCATTTTGGCCCAAAGGAAGATACAATTTATTTCTTGAAAAAGAAAAATTCACATTTTTTTCCTGCTCATAACACTGCTAACTTGGGGGTTAGAACGCCAAAATAAAATAGCTTCAAGCTCCTAATCAGGACGTGAGGTTTCAAGTCACTGTCTCCTACGCAGCACTGTGGTTCCATTAGGAGGGGAGATCCATTCATTACAGCTTTCCAGTTCACACCAGCAGCAGGGCGGTCTGTCAGATGGAAGCTATTTAAGGTAATATACAGCCCTAAAGGGCAGAAAGTTCACCCTAGAGATGGAGCCTGAGCCCCCTGAGGAAAGGGGGAGCTCTCTTTTCATCCTAGGAAGTTCGGGCAGCAGGCTTTGCACACAAGATCTTATTTTTAATGGTTAGCCCTTTAATAAATGTCATCTATTTTAATAATGACATAGGTGGGTAAGAAATAAAGAAGTATGATTCATAACAAAAGATTTAATAATATATATATATATATATATATATATATATCCATAGTGAGTGGCCAGAAAATAGCGAGAGACATGTTAAAAGACACAATGGGCTTTTTCTTCTTCAGGGGAATGGGTGGATGAGGAGGGGGTTCAGGAGCAGACATGCCAGCTGATGGGTCTCTGAATTAACCAGCCAGGTGTAGGAGTCAGCCTCCAACAACCTTTAAATATTTAAGGCTTCTGAGAATGCTTTATTAGGTGACTAAAAGTAATGCCAAGACAAGTTAACGTTTCCAAACTATATCCTTCCTAAGGACTACGCAACATCAGGCAAGAGTGAATTAATCTCAAGCGGCCAAGCCTCAAAATTCCAGATGTTACTGACAACTTGGGCTCATGGTATATGCAGCCATGTGACCCCCAAAGCTCTGGAAATTAGGTTAGGAAAAGGTTTCTAAAGATTTTGCCAACTTTCTCCCAGGCCTAAATTTAGAAAATAAAAGACAAAATGAAAATATATATCTTACCAAGATCAACAGAAATGTCAGACTCTATATAAGTAGTATAGATACCACTTATTTAGACACAAAGAAAACCAGGTACTCTCCCCAGAAGGGCACAGTGCATATAATCTGAATATGTATTTAAAGAACCAAACATCAGGCAGGCATGGGGAAGGCCACACTAAGCCCAGGAGGTCAGCTATGTTCTACATAGAATACTAAAGCCTAGGGTTGTTCCCATGTGTGGAGCTAACAAGATCATAGCTAAACTGCCTCAACTCTCAACCATGTTTCCACCATCTTCCTGCTTAATATACCACTGAGGATTCTTTGTGAAAGGACCCCAAAATCTACTTCAAGTCTCTAATCATATCAGCCTTCACTAACTGTACTCACATCCAGCCACTAAACTCGCCACATGGAACACAGATATGGCTTCCCAAAAGGCATACACAACACTCTTTCTTATTTTTAAAAAATATTTTATTTATTCATTTTCAAGCAGAAAAATACAGAGATAGAGAGAGAGAGGGAGAGAGCACCAGGGCCACCACCTTGTGGGTCTGGCTTATGTGGGTCCTGGGGAATTGAACCCAGGGCCTTAGGCACTGGAGGCAAGTGCCTTAATCACTAAGCCATCTCTCCAGCCCACTTTTTCCTATTTTTTAACACCCCAAGATACATTCTGTGGATTTATTTCACTATCCTCCTATGTGTGTTCTGGCCATTGAATTCTACTTGATATCTTTGTTTCTTCCCCAAAAAAGTTTCCTCTAAAGTTCTTCTATATGGGTAGTGAACCTAGACAGTGTGTTAAGGAAAATCAGAGCACAGATGACAGAATAAAGATTTCCACGGCTTAACAGGAAGAGTCCAAACCATTGTATTTCCTGAAGATTATTAGAATCCACCAAATTTGGGAACAGACGATAATTTAACAAGGACACTAAATATTAAACTTATAACCTTTGAGAAATTATGCCCAGAAGAATTTGCAAACATGTGTTCAGGAATGCTAAGTGACACAGCAAAGACGTGAAAACCACCCAAGTGCCCATCAGCAGGAAATGTGTCCCTACATTATTTCAGAGTCCAATAGTCAAATGCCAAGGAGCTATGCCAAAGAGGTATATTTGCTCACGAACAATCTCTAATGCATTTATAAAGGCAGGCTACGTATATGTCCAAAAGCAGAGTGTGACAACTTCATGTGTAGGGATAATCTATGACATTTCTGGAAAGATCTACAGATGGTCTTCTGAAAAGATCCATAAGAGGGATTTTAGAGACTATAGAGTGAAACATGGAATGCTTTGTTTAAACCTTTTCTTAAACAGAAACATGAAAATCCTACCATAGCATGTGATACTTTTTCACACAAGACAAATCCAATGGAAAATTTGTCTCTTAGGTACAGATCCCCAAACGGCAGTGCCATTCTCTTTGAAAGGTAATGCCACCACAGACCATCATTTTCATCTCTGAAGGTCTCAGAAGTTCTGAACTACCAGATGGTCTGGAGAATCAGCCCTCAATAAAAACAGGCCTGTGCAGCATAGGGTTAGTCAATGGTAAACTTTTCTAAAGGACTCACAGACAAAGCCTTTTTGTTCCCGTAAGTTACTCTGTAACCAGTAATTCCTGCTTATTGAAGTAATAACTTTGTGTCTGAGTAAGCATCGTGTTATTGGGGCTACTCTCTTTTCAAGGAAACCAGTTTTTCCTATTCTCAGCTAATGCTGTGACACAGTATGGTATCAAATTAGTTGGAATGCTTATAAAATCAGTAGACACCCATTCCCTGATGCATCAACCCACTGTTCCAGTGGGCTGAGTGATCCCCCTACTAGTCTGCAGTCCAGCACAAATCCCTGCAAAAGTTTGTGAGAGGAACAAGCAGTCATCAGCTACCCAAAACAAGCTATCTGACAGAGGCAGAACGGTTCATGGATCAAAATTATACTCATGCAAAAGACACTATCATGGACCCTGCTGATGTCAGAAGGGACACTTGACATGCAATGAAGGCTACTAATAAAATATATACTGAGATAAATATGCCAATACACACTGAGCAGCCATCTGACATGTTAGATAGTGTACAAGAGGCTCTAATGTTTTGTCAACTCAGCTCTGCATGTGAAATTAACAAAGCCAAGAGTTTGATGTACAATTTATGTCCAGAATTTGAGTAGGATGATGTTTTAACTTTAAGATTAAAATACAGAATGATTATAAACTAATCGAGTTTTTTTTTAACAACTATGCTGGTTCTAGTACTTATTCACATAAAATGAATATTTAATTAAACTCATAATTTTGGGAGGCTAAACAAATACCCTCATAACGTTGCTACCGCACAAACTCTTTTTAGAGTATTATTTTAGGGTGCCTTTCTAATTAAAAATAAATTCATACAACTTGATGTCATTTTTAAAACATATATACTATAACACTTGCCAAAATTATAACACCTATATGGATTATGAGATGAGTGATTATTGGTAGTGTACCAAAAAAAGGCTCTCGTGGATAAAAATTCTGTCACTACTTAGTAGATTAAACATTATGTTATTAAATATCTCTAAGTATGGATATATAAAGGGGTGAGTATAGACAAAAATCTGTAAAGGTTAAACTGTAAGCAAAAGTGAACATAAAGAGACTGGGGGGGAGATACTGGGAGAGGGGTGGAGTGGAGTTGAGGGGGATGGGCGAAGGGGGTAAAGATAGGGGAGGGGAGGGACCAACAAAAATAAATTCTAGTTGAAAATGCCAGAATAAAGGATACCCTTAAAATACAAAAATAAAGAAAGAAAGAAATGCATAAATGGTTAAGATTTCAAAAGAACATGTCACAAAAACTAAAACTGAAAAACATGAAACTAATTTTTAAAAACTTAAATACAGCCTAAATGTGGTTATAAAATACTGTGAGGAACATAAATTTCTTTAACACTGGTTATATGATCCCCTCCTGTATCTTTGCTTACTCCCAAAGCCATTGTCTGCTCTTCTTTAGCTGTGATATCATGTGTGTTGAGATATATATATATATATCCTTATATATATATATATATATATATATATATATATATCAACACCCCTCTTACACAAAGGACAGTAAGTAGCTCAGGATAGCAAGAACTATAATTTTTAAGAGGTAATTCTCATGAGAGATTTAAAGCCAGGTCATTTCTACTAGGATATAATCTGAAAAACAACAAAGAAAACTTACTAATTATAGGAAAGTAATGACTGCTATTATATCTGAGCTAGATTACTTATTCGTTTTATTTCGTTCCAGGCCTAAGATATTATATCTCTCTTGTGATCAATAAGAAAGAGTAATGTTTTGAAGTCCAAGACCTGTGCAGTCATTTCATCTCAAACACTTATCTCTCCATGTAACCCTGGAACCTTTGTCTGAGCTTTGATTTTTTCTGTGTAAAATGTTCCTGGGACACATGAGTACACACTCTTATCAAGAAAGTCAGTCACTGGCACTATATAATTGCTCATTAGCGACACCAAAAATTCATTGAGAATTGAATAGTTACAGTCATGGAATAATGGAGACTTTCCTGCAATTATTCATAACACCATGGAAGGTTTCAGGAACCAAGGCTCTACTAAGCATTCATATATTTTAAAGAAATGAACAGAAACTCTAAAAATACATTACAATATATTATTTTGAGGAGCCAGGTATTGGGTATTTTTAATATCTATGCATATTTTAGCATGTCTACAACTTGTTAACAATGGCATCAGAGTTATTAAAATAAATGCAAGTTTGTGACTGATGATTATTAAAAAGTGATATAAAATAAAAATAATGAAATATTCACAGCATCAGTGAAGCCGTTCTAAAATAGCCACACTCTATTTAGTTCACTGATAGATCCCAAGACTCTCCCAGTCCTACATAGCATACAACCAAGACAACAGTTATTGAGTTACTAAATCAATGTCATATATACACTCTCGATGTGAACTCGAAATAAATCCTGAAACTTCAAAACAACTTGGAATCATTAAAAAAGAATACCTACACTACCATTTAATAAAATATCAAAATCTTTTAGAACATTGTTTGGCTTCTTTTGCTTCTGCTCACAGGATTACTGCAAGATTCCCCTTCCGGCCTCTGACCTTTATCATCAAATTATCTCCTGTGTCCTGTCAGTCTAAGAAACCAAACAGAAATTGCTTCAAAAGCTATTTTAAGGAAAAAAAAAACTTACATATTTTACCTCACTTTCTATTTTCTTGACCATGAAACTAGTATAGGTGGCTAATTGAAAATGTAATTAAGTATGACATTTTAAAAAAGCATATACAAAGTGTATTGCACTGGCAAACTGTGTTTTGTCCAAAGAACCCACTCAACATCAAAACAATAATGACAGAAGAAGAAACAAGAGGGGGAGGAGGAAGCCTGATTACAGCTTTTAAATGCAAGCACTGTTTATGCTCTCATAACTGCCTCTAACTTTAATGATTCTTTCTGCACATCCCAACCCAAAACCATTTGCATGGGATGCTGTAACACTGGATAGGGCTTTCTGGGAGAGGGGATGTTCTACAGGCTTTATGATCCACAGAGCAGATTCTGTGAGGACCCATCACTTGAAAGATGGCTGATGCAAGTGAGCAGCTAGACTCTGATTATCTTTAAACTGAAATGTCAGGTGGATACTTATCTCTCGTACTAGGAAGTGGGCTAGGGCTGGGGAAATCACTCAGCGTCAGAGCACTTTCCTTGCATGTGCAAGCTCATGGGTTCTTTTTGTATTATTTATTGTTTGCTGATTATTTGTTTATTTATTTATTTGTAAGAGAGATACAGAGACAGATAGAACATGAGTGTGTGTATGGGCATGCCAGGGCCTCTAGCTGCTGTAAACAAACTCCAGATGCATGCGCCACTTTGTACATCTGGCTAATGTGGGTAATGGGGAATTGAACCTGGGTCATTCGGCTCTGGAGGCAAGTGCCTTAACTGAGCCATCTCTCCCACCTAATTTATTTATTGTTAATAATTAGGTACATTGTATGAACAAGTCTTGTGGTGATACCCCCAATTCCCTCCATTATCCTCAATCCACCGGGTCCTTCCTCAGTGGGATTGCTGGACCAGACCAGACCAGACCACAGGTGTGTTTTTTAAAATTATATATATATATATATATATATATATATATATATATATATAGAGAGAGAGAGAGAGAGAGAGAGAGAGAGAGAGAGAATGGATATGGGCACACCAGGACTTCTAGCCACTGCCAAAGAACTCTAGATGTATGCACCACTTTGTGCATCTGGCTTTACATGGGTGTTGGGAAATTGAACTCAGGTCGTTAGGCTTTGCAGGCAGGTGCATTAACTCCTGAGCCATCTTTCCAAACCCATGGGCCATGGGTTTGATCCTTTGCTGTAAAGGAAGTAAGAAAGAGGAAAGAGAAGAAAGAGGAAGAAAAGAAGGAAAAGGAAGAAGAGGAAATGGGCAAATTTGGCTCCACTTTTTAAAATGCCACAGCATAGCCTCAGTGCGCATACCAGACTCTTTCCTCAAAGTATTTTCAATAGTACACTTTAAAAAAATAACTTTCCCTAAAGTGTCTCGCACTTTTTCTCTATTGGTAGGATAATAGTCTCTTAAATAATACTACCCTTCCCATGTTTTCTGTCTATGCAAAGTCTACCTAGCCCATTGGGGACCAACTCAATGACCACTCTGGGCAAAGCCTTGCCCTGAAGCTTCAATTCCACAGCTGCCTGCTGAAGAAGGTGATCCCCATTTTAATATACACTATCCCGTACTTCACTCCCATGGTGCCTGGTTGGCTTTGCAAGTTGTTTGTATATTTGTGTTAGCCTTCACTCTATCCCCAGTAGAAGAGGAGTTTCTTGAAAGAAAAAAAAAAAAGTTCATTTTTTTAGAAGAATAATGTCTTGAAAGATAAAAAAAATTGATTTCTCACGTGAGCTATAGAATGTTAGACACTCAGCCAATAAATATGTTTTGCCAAGAGGAAGACAATTACAATATTAAAATCATACGGTCAAAATATATACACTTATAATTAAAGGGAAAGTCCATAATTTTGGTAGACTGACACAAGGTCTTTTTGCAAGGTTACCAAAATAGTTAATCCAATTCAGCACTTAAGGACAAGATTCTAGGGTTTGCTTATAGCCAACTTTGCATTTTCTAGAAGGATCCACAATTACTCTAGGATTTCTACTATCTTACTCACAGCTTTCCTCAATGAAAGAGAGGCTCAAACTTAACTTCATGTCAGGAAAAGCTAATTATGACTACATTTTTAAAGCAATACTTTAAAATTTCAAAGAAAGTGCTGCCCTCTTGTGAAGTGAGGTAGAAGATTTGTCATTTCACATGACAGTTGAGTAAATATTGCAAAGTTAAATTTTAACATTAAAACAAAACAGTTTATGTCACCGTTGTATGTCTTTGCCTACTAATTTTCAAACCAAGTGAGGAATGGATCACTGGGATAAACTTCTCCCACTCAGCTCTAACTGGAAAATGATGAGTGTGCTATGTTTTCGTAAGGCAGGTTGAAGGGGGAGGGGTGTTGTATCTCCGAAGGGGGAATGGAAGCCAAGATCAGGGAAGACATCGAATAAGTCAATGACAACACGGGAAACTTTCAGGTCAACTCCCCATCTATGGATGAGGAAGAGATTTATATTTTATTTTTTTATAAATTATATCTTTATTATCCATATTTACATACACTGAATGAGCAAATAATGTGTTGGTGTCCCCAGTTCCCCCATTTCCCTCTTCCCTATCCCCAATCTGCTGGGTATCCTCCTCCGTGGACAGTCTGGATCAGTCCATGGGGTAGGGGGTTATGGATAGCCTAGGAGTCAACCCGGTTCCACCCCACTTTGTATGTTGCTACTGAGGGGGGTAATGTCTCTGGATATTCTCCTCCACCGTGGCTCTTACAATCTTTCCACCCCCTCTGAGGAAAAGATTTAAACTGTCTTAGATCTGATCATTTGTCTACAGAGTATTTCAATAAAACCCCACACTCACAGTCATGTGGAAAGAAAGTGAAACTGTAGACAAAAGTACTTAGCACAATGCTTGTCACATAGTAAGTGCTTACTGCAACAGGCATTTAAACACTATGGTCTTTGAACATCCCAATTAGGCATCTACTATGTGATGATATGGAAAGCTTACTGACATGCATTCTGAGCTATGGCTATACAAGAAAATGATTCATTTGTTGATTCATAAAAATAATATGAGCAGATTCACAAGTCACAGAAATGGCCTCTATAAATACTGTGGTTAAAAAAAAATCCAATTAAATAGTCTGTTTCATCATGACCTATTTGAAGTCATATATGGCAGCCCATGGCCATAAGCCCTGAGGCAGGAGGATCTTATGGCGGAGGCCAACCTGGGATACATAATGAAAACTTGTCTCAAAAAGAAAACAAAACAAAAATAAAATCCTATTTTAGTGAAACGTAATAAGTGATCTCAACTCTAAAGTTACTAAGGACTAAAATGCGGGGTAGGAATTTAAATTTTAGGGTTCTCCCATTGAGCTTCCTCTCTGTCCAGAGAATGTGTTTTCCCTCCCAACCTCTAATCTTGAAGAGAGGATGGAGAAAGAAGGAATGACTGGATAAAATACTATAGTTAAGTATAGACTAAAACCCTCAGCCATTTTGCCAATTTCTCTAACATTACCAAATATGAGTAATTCACAAACTTGTATCATTATTCACATAGGGACCCACATGTAAAAGGCACCATTTACACATGAATATTAGGAGGCAGTGTGTCTTTTTTTTTTCAGTAAATCCTTTAAAAGTTGGAACATTCTTTGATTTGACTCTCAGCACACTACAGGCGTTGTCTCTTTAAAGCATCATCAGAAAACTCTTTGTAATGTAGAAGATCTTTTGTCAAATTATAAGTCACCCTGTGATATATTTGTTTTCCCAGTTTAGATTTTTATGCATGAGAGGTTTTCTTTACTTAGGAAAACATTTCCTTTTTTCATTCTTATTATGATAAAGGATAAAGGGACACTGTAATAAAGAGAGAAGTGCCCTGAGGTACAACGCAGATCTTATATTTAGTTAATACAGTGAATTTTCAGAACAGTGTTTTTTTTTTTAAAAAAAATCACTTTAGCTGTCTGGCTGTTCATCTCTCCTAAACCTCCAGTTAAGCCCCCATTAGCCCAGCCCATCTAGGGGACCCCTTCTCCCTCATGGGCTCTCTACTCCTTCCTGCCTTCCACATGGCAGGAGCTTTCTGCACTTTCTTCTCTTTCCTTCTCCAAACTAATAAAGTCTCCCTAAAACTTAAAAAAAATATTTAAAAACTATAAAAATGGAAGCATGTCAATCATGTCCAATGATTCTAACCAGTTGCTTCTCTGTTCAAATAGCAGAGGGCCACAAAGGAGTCCAGTAACATTTCAGTGAGCTGAGAAATGTGAAGAGAAGGAAATTAACAATTTTAAATTAAGCCCTTTAACTTCCCCGTACTTAGGCGTGCGCGCACACACACACACACACACACACACACACACACACACAATGTTGCACTCTTATACATCACTCTTAATCAATGAAGGTTGGTGGAAAAAATAGATGCTTCAATAACATTTCAAGTGGAACAGTGGTGTGTGAAACCATACCTCTCATTTTCTTATTCTTATGGAGTGGATGTCTGACAGTGAACTGTTCAGCATAGGGTAAAACAGACTGAGCAGAGCCAGGTCTTCTTACCATGTATTTAATCAGGTAAAACAGAATCTGCCTAGTGACCCTTATGAAAGATCAACCAGAGAAGGCCGCCAAGTTCAGAGAACGAGAGAGAGGCACCCCCACAGTGCTGGCTGCATGAGGTCATCTATAAAGACGAGCTCATTCAATGCATGGCCCACTCAGTGCTGCTTTGACATCAACTTTTTTAAAGAGATCTTTACTTCTTACTCCCCTCCCTGGCAGCCAACTCTATTCTGGCCTCCCATTTTCTGCCCAAGTAGGGAACAGGGCTGTGAGTAACCCATACTATTCCCATCCCTGACATAGTTTCTTCCTGGGCCTTTTATGTGTCGATGGAGGGGGGTGGTAAGCACAGACGGTGCAGATTCTACCAGTGAGCCAGATTCCCAGCCCTTGCAAATCACCATTGACAAGTCTTGTATTTCCAGTGTTACCTACATGTTTATACCTCCTCTTTCCTTTTCAACCCAAAATGAAAAAAGTCCAAGGTAAAACACAGAGGCAGACTTTGAAGCCTTTGAGTTCAAAGACATGTTCACAACATAAGATTCCTTATAACTAAAGTTCTTGACTTTTTTTACAGACGTGATTCTCTTGTGGTGAATATATAAAAGTATGCATTGTAATTAGGACAGGAAAAATAATCCTTCCCGGTACCTTCAAAAATAAGTTACTTGGGAAGAGAAATCCAACGTAATCATTGCTATGGATATATTTCCAGCACTTTAGGAAACTTTATGCCAATTACACATAAATTCATTATGACTATTTAATGATGATAAAGTCAGCACCTCTGGTAGACTAAGAATTATGATATAATAAAGTTTTTTCAAATAAAGATAATTAAGCACTGCCATGGATTTAACCAAACATAAGATTTAACATAATTCTTATCTCATAGATGTCATATTCAGGCTTTGAATTTAGAGCTTTTTGAATTATGATTGTAAGACTATTATCAATTTGCTGAACTAAGTAACATATCATAATTTGTATTTTAAATTTTTTAATCAGTCAAAAGCAAGATCATGCACTTTGAATACCTTGCTATTTTATACAAAAAAAAAAATCCAATTCTGTTTTTAAAATTTCAAAAGTATGACCAAAAGTCTGTAATTTGGATGTCAGTTTTAAATCTGGTTACATAGGATTTTGCTTTCCTTTCACACATGGACTTGCTTTAGGATTTGCAGGCTAATGTCTTTTATGTACATTTATTTCCCTGTCTAGCAAACATAAATGTGAAGATAAATTTCAGTCATATATAACACAATACAGCTGACTCTTTTCAGGAAGATGAAAATATGGCCAGACATAAATGTCATAGACTCAATGCTACATACAAAACAAGATTTTTAAAAGTGTGTAGGAGAATACGATGGTAAGAGCATGTCTTGTCACAGGCATGAGCACTTGAGTTTGATCCATTGTACCCACATAAAGTGGGCAGAGACAGGAGAATCTCTGGGCCTCACTGGTGAGCCAGAATGACCAAAATAGGGCAGCTCCTTGGATCAGTGAGGAACTCCATTTCAAGAAAACATGTGGTAGAACAAGAAAGGAAGACACCCAACATCATGCTCTGGCTTCCATCTGTGAACACACAGAAGGCACACAAATGCACACACACATGCAGGCACCGCACACACACATGCCACCGACATACACAAAGTTATTAAAAAGAAGAATGCAATAATACAGACTTTAGTATAGCCTCAGGACTGCCCAACAGAATTAATACAAAAGGAAATTATTTATAAAATCAATGGAATACTGCACATTGCCATCAAAATAATCCAGTGTAACCTGCCCTCCCAAAGGCGAAAGTTAGACTCGTCCCTTCTGGTTTTCTCAGAAGCAGTTAACTGGGGTCTCAAATTTAGCCTTGGATATCTGTGGTCCACTTAAAAGTACATTACTTTGGGGCTAGAGAGATGGCTTAGCAGTTAAGGCGCTTGACTGTAAAACCTAACAACCCAGGTTTGATTTCCCCAGGACCCACATAAAGCCAGACGCACAAATTGGCACCTGCATCTGGAGTTAGTTTGCAGTGGCTGGAGCCCTCTCTCTTTTTCTCTTCCCTTGCAAATAAATAAATAAAATGTATATTAAAATTTAAAATATTTTTAAACTACATTACTAACTACCAATGGACCCAGCTATCCCTCTACTAGGCATCTACCCACAAGATGTCACACACAGCATAGAGACATTTGTGCGACTATGTTAATAGCAGCTCAATTCATAATAGCTAAGAATTGGAATCAACCAAAATGCCCATCCATGGAGGAGTAGATAACAAAACTGTGGTATATTTACATGCTAGAATTCTACTCAGCTGAAAGAAAAAATGACATAAAGAAATTTAGGGGAAAATGGTCTGACTTGGAGCAGATCCTACTAAGCAATCTCTCAAAAGAATAGAGAGTCAAACACTACATATTCTCCCTCATATGCAGTTCTTAACCAGGTCAACTGTAAACTATACGCAGACCAGTTGAGAGAAGTGAGAGTTTATGAAAGAGGGGTAGGGATGGGGGGGGAGAGGGATGACTTAAACATGAAGCTAAACCAAAATGGGTTCAAAATCATAAAATCCTCACTTGCTTACTGTAAACTATTGAGCAAGTAGTGGGTGTCGGCTGGCAAGAGGGGCTGTGAGTGGAAGGGGAGAGAGTCTAAGCCTGTGAAAAATCGATCAGTCTGGCAACTCCTGGTCCCAGTCATTGGCTCCTTCCCTCACTGAGCTGTTGACCAAAGTGACCCATGAGGTTCCAAAAACAAGACAGGATTCTGTCAGAGCTCTTGAATGGCCATCCCAGGCCTGAGGCAGGATCCTGTTGCTGAAGAAACCACAGAAAGCCATCCATCAGCATTGAGAGACCCTGTGAGGTCCAGAATGGTAACCAGCCCCCAGATGGTAGTTAGTGCAGAGCTGGAAGGCACTGCATAAGCTTCCAGGGGAAGCTGGTTGGCGACAGCTGGAGAAAACAAAAAACACTGACATGAAACACAGTCTGCCGCCATGAGTAGGCTTAACACACTTCCTACTGGGAGAGAACAGTGAACCAAGAAAGGAGCACTTGTGGAATGGAGGAGCCAAAGTCTGGAGGAGGCAATCAACAGCTTTTAATTCAGCCAAATAATCCACTAGGTGATGGGGAGCCCTTAACTGGAACTGGGGACTCTGGGCAAAATGCACTGGGAACCAAACTCTTGGGCCTCCCAAAGAGCAATGTACTAAACAAGTGATTTACAAAGAGGCTACTAACAACAGAATCTAGCTAATTCAGAAATATATCTCAGTTAACCTATACAGATTCTGTTTGTATTTTTCAGAAGGCAGCGAGAGAGTTGTGGTTCATCCAACCCTACCACAGGCAGATAGCTGACATATTGGCAAGAGAGGAGCCACCCCAGACCTACCATGGAGGATCCACATGGAACCCCGCAGAGAATGGTGGGACAAACAAGAGACCCATAACCAAGCCAATCAGTCAACACAGGATAAGCCAGACAGACACCAACATTTTTCAACACAACCTAAAGCAGAAGTACAAAGATCCCCTAAGACCTCAACAATAAAATAGCCTTAATACTCACCCACCATGACTCAGGGAACTGAGCGGAAGAGGGGGTGGAAAGATTGTAAGAGCCATGGTGGGGGAGAACTCCCAGAGACATCGCCCCCCTCAGTAACATCACACTAAGGCAGGTGGAATCGGTCTGGCTCCTAGGATATCCATAACCCCCTACCCCCATGGACTGATCCAGACTGCCCACAGAGGAGGATATCCAGCTGATTGGGGATAGGGAAGAGGAGCATTGGGGAAATGGGGATAACAACTCATTACTTGTTCATTACATTTATCTCATTTATATAAAAAAAAAACTACATTACTTTCCAACCCTTTCTGGTAGATTGAAATCTAAGCACTCACTTCAAGTGGTGACCATTCAAACATTTTACCTTCTGGGTGCCACCATTTTCTGGTAGAAGTTGGAGCTCTTAATTGTGCAACAACTTTTTGTTGTTTCTGTTGAGATAGTTTCACTGTGTAGTCCAGGCTGACCTCCAACTTGCCAAACTCCTGCCTCAACCCTCAAAGAGGACAGGGACTATACGTATGTGGAAACCCCAGCACCAGATTTCCTTAGCTTTTGTCATATACTTCAGTTCCCTGCACCACAATTTTCCTGGACAATCTACTATTGTTTTTGCTGAAGTAATATAATCATCTTGGACCAAAAGAGGGAAAAATGAAACTGAGTTCTGTTTTGATAGACTCCTTGGAAAATTCCAAGAGTTATCTATGAAATCCCAGAAAGAGGGAGGAAATTATTAAACTTAGTTGAAGGTCAAACATTTCCAGATTAAATAAAATCTGCTTTGAAAACACACTCATTACATAGTCATAGATATAATCTACTCAGAGAACTTAATGTGGTATAAAACAGTGTTCAAATGCTAATAATTATTCCCCAAATACTAAAATGAACTATAGCTTGTTGTCAGAAAAACAAAGCAACTTCCCTGAGTTATTTTTTTTCCTTCTTCATAAACTGGGGAGAGTATTTACCTTTGGTTTTTCTTGGTTAAATGATAAGGACATGGGAAGCTATAGGGTGTTTAAGAATGAAGGAGTGGACACATGAATACCATTGAATCTCTTAACAAACTTTGCTGTGACTCCTGTAAAAGGAGTGTGTGCAGCAGTTTATCTGAGAGGGAGGAAAGCAAACTCATTCTTTAGCAATTAAGAAAGCTCCTCAAAATCCTCCCAAATACATCAATTTAACCTCTGAGATTAGGTAAGAAAAAATATTGCACACACAGTAAAGAAGATTATGGTGAGAATTATGGAGATTATGATGCAAGATTAGTCACAAATTAAAAGGAAATAACTAAAAAGATCTAAATGATGACTAAGACAACATCCAGAAAAAAACAGAAGCATCATAAAATGTGCATAACTGGTGGATGCACTCTATAATGTTAAATCCATACCTATAAAAACTCCTGCATCACCATTCTGGATGTCTGTAAAATTAGTATACATTTCAAGGAAAGTTATCCAGAATAAGAAAAACCAAGCCAGATGAGGTGGTACATACTTGTAATCACAGCACTTGGGAGGTTGAGGCAGGAAGATCTTGAGTTCGACTCCATCCAAGAAATATATAGTGAATTTGAGGACAGCCTTGGAAATGGACCACAAGACATCATGGATATTCAGCACTTGATCAACCACTGAACTATATGCCCAGTTCCTTTCATACCTTTTTAAGTGAGTCAAAAGTGGCTAACCAATACACAGATAGTAACTGAGGAAATACCATGGTTTGTTTTTTGTTTCTTAAAAAAGGGACATACTCTTTTTATCTTGCTTGAAATCTCATTAACTGAAAATAAGTTCCAGTCAGAGATAAACAGGTTTTAGATACCATACTAGATTTTAATTAGAGCTAAATATAGTTCCTTACTTTATATTCACATAAACACCTGCACTGTCTGTGTCAAGATTCCTTGGCATTAAGATTTCTGTAAATCTAAAAGCATATCATCAACCAATCATAAATTAATTACCTTATTCATGGAAATATTATTCAGGTCTTCTGTGGTTTTCTTCCTTAATAACTGACTTAAAGTGCATGACAAACCTGAACTCTAAAAGTAGCTTGATATCACTTAATACAAGCATACCATCCTAACCTATAATTACTTCAAGTGAAGGAATAATTTCAATAATGCCTTATGTATCACTGGTAAGAAGGACTTAGGATCATGACTCTTATAATACATAAGTGCACAGCTTTTTGTTTACTGAACTTCACCAATTCTAAACAAAAAAGTTTTACACTATCTACTCATTAATCTCAGATAGTTACTCTTTGTTCAAAAACTTTTGATTTTTTAAATAAAAACAGAAAAAAAAGACTGGCAACAGAGACTATTTCAACTGCAATGATTGAAAATATCTCCAGTATATTTGGGATTTCAAAGTCAACAAAGATCACAGTTGAAAAGAAGTTCTTTTCAAAATATTTTGATCTACAATATAAATATTGGGACCATGTTGGCAGACTTTCATATAAACTCCCAATAATAACAGTTGTTAAAACATTTATTCAGCAATTTTCACAAGACCAGACTTTGAACAAATAAATATATGCTTCCTTGCCTCAAATCTGTAAGTCATGATACATTTTATGAAATACTAAAACTAAATGTATTTATCTGGCTATTTCTCAAAAAAATTATAAGCTAAATAATATTGGTAGAGATGTACAAATTGTATGTATGATAGTTGCTAAGGAAATACATAGGAAGGAGAATTTAAACACTGACTGTTAAGATGCATGCATAATCTTACAAATACTTTTCCAAGTTGTACTTACAACTATAAGGCTTTCTGAAATTCTCCAATATTATACTAAAGATAAACTTACTGTATTGTGGTGGGGGTGGAATGTAGTATTCCTCTAACTTATTTTATGTAATGATCCATGTACTTGACAAATACTTTCTAATTTCTGTATGAATAGCCAACACAAAAGGAAACCACTTCTCCATACATCACATACTAAAATCTGTTCTGTGGATCAAGTAGAAGACATGATGCTTCCATGATGTGCCGTAGCTTCTTTGATCACAAACTTTCTGTGTCAAAACATGAGCCTTTATCTCTCTCTTTGAAGATAATGATTAAGACCCCTTACTTTGCTCTTTCTCTCTATTTAAGCTTACCATCCTTTCTGCACTAAACTGTTTTTCTAAATCTTAATGCCTCCTGCGTTGTCTGGAGCACATGCTGAAATCCCTCCCGTAGCACCTGTTCTCTCTCCTGCACACGTTAACGTTTGATATCCCAGGCCCAACACGTTCCTTGGAAGTGCTTGCAGAAATGTCTCCCCTGCAAAGTTTGCCTTGACCTCTTAAAGCTCAGTTAATGCCTATCTTCTCCCATAGAAACTCAGATATTGACATTCAGGCAGCCCTGACACTGCACTTGCCGCCTTGTTTATAAGGTTTCAAGACTCCAGAAATATTTAAAACAAAACAATGAAGGGGGAAAACCCAATAGAAGTTGGTATGATTGCATGTGAAGAGTTGTGGAAATGACAGCTAAAACATTCCTTTGAATATATAGGCAAGATTAACCAAACAAGGGAACATGGAGAGAGGAATGCTGCGGAGTTTTAAAGGGCCTGACAAATGGAGTCACCAATTGAAATGCACAGCAGAGAGGTAAGGAGTTGTGAGGTTAGTTACAGAGGATAGGGAGGAGTGTAGAAAATGAAAAGAGATTTAGGATAGACACCTGGAAACCGAGTTAAGTGTAGAGCGTAAGAAAGAAAAGGAAGAGGGAAAAGAGGTAAGAAATGATCAAGTGTAGCAATAAAGAAAAGACCGTATGATAAATCAACAGACGATAGCAACCAAAAGAAAGCACTGTAACAATGTCACAACAGTGCAATGAAGACTTGTAAAGAAATCAGAGATTATGAAAGATCTTAGCAATGGTAGTGCAGAGCTCAGATTGAGGGGAGGTAGAAAGGACAATGTCACAATAAAAGGAAGAAGCTTATTTTAAAGGTTTGATTGCTTAAAGAGAATATAGATGAATAGATGGGTGGACGGATGAATATTCTGTAACTGATCTTAATGGCTCTACAAACACACTGTTGGTGTCATGAACCACCAGCAACTGTAAACATATAATAACAATCATTTTACTTTGAGATCTTTTAGCTAAGTAACTATGGAACCCAGTCACTTGATAGGCATTTCACTCAACTGCCTTCTGGAAAGATCACAACCAACAGCTGTAACAAACACAAATTAAGCTCACCCATAGCCAATCATAACTTTAAGGACATCATAACTTTAAGGTAGCTAGAATACCATTGGGTAATTTTGATTCAATAAAAATCAGCCACGAATTAATTTTCCAAATAGATCTATCCTCTACCCAAACTCTCTGGTACGAAAATGGACATTGTTCTACTGTGAAAGTCTACACAACACAGGGAACAAAGATAGACCTAGGCGCAGTGACCTCTTTATGGATGAAAAAAAAAAATCCTAGGGAATTTACTACCTGGGAACCCATGTGTAAAGGAAGCATGCATCATGTGTACCTCTGGAGATAAGCCATCCCTAGAGTAATACAACCAACATCTACCACATTCAAAGCAAACCACTGCAGTCTGAAAGAACAACAAAACACATGAATTGCTTTTTTTTTTTTCTATTTTAGTTTGGCACCAAAGGGAGGAAAAAAATCCCAGTGTGATTACATCAACAAGAAAGACAGTTGCGAAAGTGTTTATTTTAAGAATGTAATCTTAAGAGTGTACAGTGGGCACTGTCTGTAAAGAAAATTTCCCAGATTTCAAAATTGTCTAAAATGCTCCAACTAGGAAATCATCTTTTAAAAAGCGTTCTCAGACAAAAAGTTTTCAAAAGTTCCTAAATTACATTCACCTTCTGGGGTACTTGGGTACTAACCACATATTAAAAAAAGAAAATTGCTAAATATCACTTTGGTACCTAGATGTTTAGAAAGCTAAAAAAATCTATGAGCATCTAACACTAGACACTGAGTAAGGCCAAACATGTCCTCTCTGTTCAGCAAAATTATTTTATCCCTCTATTCACGAAGATTGTTCAAACTGCTCACAAAAGAGAACATGGTTGAAAAAAAACTTTTTGAAAAATTAAAGATATAGTTAAGACTAGGAGAGAAAAATGTTAAACCAGGAAATTGGGGTTACAGCAAGAACCTGAAATGAGCTCAGGCGTAAGCTGTCCAGAGCTCCCTGGCAGCCAAAGCAAACAGAAAAGCAGAGATGAGCGCATTGTTAGCCAATGTCAGTTATGAGTGTGTAATATTCAGAATAACACTATTTCTTAAAAAACACATATGTGACTCTAATGTGTTAAATGTATTAAATTTCTGGGCCGCTGTACAGGAAAGAGTCGTTGCTATGGAAGCAGCACTTGGAAAGTCAAGTGTCTCTCTCCTGCCAAGAAGCAGTTTCCTTTACAATATTACTATGTGATGTTCAACTTCCAAGAAATGTGTATTCTTTTATGTATTATAAAAATATAACCTAACGCGTGATTTTATAATTTAGAAATGCAATAAAAATAATGAGATCGTGCAGGGGAGTTGTGGCGGTTCTAAATGTACTCCATAAACTCATGTGCTCTGATGGTAATTTGGGTAAAAGAACTTTGCTGCATTATTGGGGACGTCGGGGTGCCAGGCCAGCTCGACACTGCTAGAGTCTAGCTTACTCTCCTGTTACTGTTGTCCACCTGTTGTGGCAGAGGTGATGCCCCGCCTCTACTCATGCCATGCTTTCCTCTGCCATCATGAAGCATCCCCTCTAGACTACAAGCCAAAATAAAAACTTTACCCCATCAACTGCTTTTGGTCGAGTTCTTTGTCCCATCAAGGGGAAGGTAACTACATCAGGAGTAATCAATAGTTATCTTAATTCTGAACATGGAAATATGAGAAACTAAAAGTATGGTTTCCACACAACCAACACAAAACAGTTACCATCATAAATTCTGTTACTGAGTGGATAGGAATGCCCTAAGGCCTGGTCCTCACCTTCCCTACCTCACTGGGACTGACTGACAGGCTCTCATCATTCCAAGGTGAATACCATAACCCACTGAGGAAGGTAACTGGAGCTCGAACGAGGGTATGAAAGAGCATATAACCTGTTATACCAAATAACATAAAAACTATTTTAATTTTTAAAAATATGAAATGTTGAAGAGATGGCTCAGCAATTAAGGCATTTGCCTTCAAAGCCTAAGGACCAGAGTTCAATGCCCTAGTAAAGCCAGATGCACAAAGTGCTGTATGAATCTGGAGTCCATTTGCAGCGGCTTGAGGGCATGATGCACCCATTCATTCTCTCGGTCCCTCTTCTCTCTATCCCTCTAGACTTGAAAATATATAAATAAAATTATTTTATAAAAATATGAAATATCTGGAGCTAGGGAGATGCCTCAGTAGTTAAAGGTGTTTGCTTGCAAAAAAAATTTTTAATTAATTTAAAAAATGCTCCTTGCTTGTAAAGCCTGCTGGCTCAGATTATATTTCCCAGGACCCACATAAAGCCAGATGTACAAGTGCATGCATGTGAAGTTTATTTGCAGACGCAAGACGTCCTGGTGCACCCATTCTTTCTCTCTCTACCCCCTGCTCTTTCCTTGCAAATAAATAAAAATAATAAATGTAAAAACATTATGTTACTCTTTTATAAACTTGACAGATCACACCATAAATTCAGTCATTTTGTTTCACAAAATCAGATAGAAATAGGATAGAAAGATCATGAGAGAATAAAAAAAGATGAATAACACAGGAATAGGAAAAAATATTTTCAGAATGATTCACAGGAAGCAAACAAAAACCCAAACATAAATTCTATACTTCCAATGACTGTAATCCCCTGTTCTAGCAATGAAGTAGCTATAAAGATTGTAAAGATGACTGAGAAAACGTCTAGGGACATGAAGAAGAGAATATTTCTCTGTTATTTGTTATCTTTCATCATTAAAGGGAAAAATTCTTGGAGAACTTAGTGAAAAAATAATAATCTCATAATATGCAAAATAAAGTCACAAAACACAATAGCTGGCATTTCAATGCAAGGCGAGCATATACATCATAATACATAGGATTGTACTTTTGAAATTGGAGTCTCCTCATGTATAATTTCAAAGCTCCTTAAAATTCACACACACAACTTATAAGTTTATATGGTATCAGATGTCATAAGATTCTTACAAGAATATATCAAAGTAATTGTCCAAAGGCTTACATACAAAAGAACCTGAGAGTGAGGCTCATATATTTTTATTTTTATTTTTATTTTTATTTTTTCAGTCAATATTTTTTAATACTTTAAATTTTAAAAGTATGTTGCTAATGATAGTGAGAGATCTGTTGGTTCAGAAAACATTGTACCAAAATGAAAATGTAAAAAAGTTTCTTTCTTTTTTGAGCAACTAAGAGTTACTAGGAGTTGTAGGCTATATTAATTATAGTTTAGTTATAGTTTAAACCCATTTCATACATAGTGATAGTATTTCTAAGTAAACACAAAAGGTTTAACACAGACTAATAGGTAGAGATGAAGGTCAGTGACACAGTGTGTGTCTAACATACATGATGCTCCTGGACCCATCCTGAGCACCATGAAAGAAAGAAAGAGAAATGGGGAAAGAGAAGGAAGGAAAGGAAGGAAGGGGGAAGGAGGAAAGGAGAGAGACAGATAACAGATCCAGTAACCTTACCCTAGATGAACTATCAAGAGAAATGAAAACCTGCACCCACACAAAAACTCATGCTCACATGTCCGTAGCAAGATTATTCATGAACAAAAAGTAGAAACAATCCCAACATCCTTCACCCTATAAATAGACAAATAAACTGTGACCTCTCCATACAGTGGCATATACCCATCAAAAAAGAGAGAGGAAACGACTGTAACCACAATACTGATAAACCTTGAGATGACGAGGAGGAGCCAGTCACAGAGGACCACACACCTCATGATTCCATTTGCATGAAACGGAAAGTTATAAAAACGGAGAAGAGATTGGAAGCTTGTAGAGCCTGGGAAAGAGTGGGGATTGGGAGACTGTGGCTTGAGGGAGTGAGGCTTCTTTACAAACAGGTGATTGTGACCGAGATACACTACCAAAGGCTGGAGCAGTAGATAAAACACTTGCTGGGCAACTCTGAGTCCCTGAGTTTGGATCACCAGGCCCCACGTAAAAATGAAACAACAAACAGAAAAGGCAGAAGCTGCGACAGGATTCTGGGATCCCAGCACTACTACAGCACAAGGGAGGCAGAGGCAGAGGCAGGAGAATTTTCTGGAAGCCCCAGAGGCTTGTAAAACGAGTGGTGAGCAACAGAGCTCTGCCCCAAAAGAGATGGACTGCACCTCCATAGGCATGCCCTGACAGGTGCATGCCCCACTCAAACACATGAACACACACACACACACACACACACACACACACACACACACACACACACAAAACAAGTCAACAAAGATATCAATAGGCTATAGTGTTGGGTGCAACTCTGCGAATGCAAAGTCATCCCAGGGGATTTGAAGCAGGATCCCAGGCAATACGCCATCCTTCCCCCCAACCCCAGGAAATCAAAAACCAAAGAGGGGCAAGTCCCAAAGATAACATGGTGTTTACTTTTATATTTACAAATATAAAATGATGTAGAATTTACTAGATGTCTATGCACATCCTCCCCCTATATTTTAAGTTTATTTATAATGGCAAACGCAGAATCATTGTGGCTATGTAAATAGCCACTCTACCATACTTTTCAAAGAATAATAATGACAGAAAGAGCCAATGCAGATGTAGTTAAAAATTTCTGTTTGTTGGCTGGCTGGTTAGTTTTGGTTTGTTTTTGTTTTTCCAAATATTTCTCATCTCTAGTTAATTACAACCATGAATGCAGAAGCTGAGGACACGAAAGGCCGATTGTACCAAATCCATTCATGAACTGTACAATTTAAAGGGATAACCTATATAAAATGTTTTTCTTAAGAACCTTTCCTTGCCTTCACCATCTTCTCCCATCACCTTTTCCACAGGCACAACTTCTGAGCCGATACTGCCAGGGGCAGAGGGGATCTAAATCATGGCCAGCTCTGCTTCTATGAGGGGTTAGTGTCAGCCTTCCCTGTCAGCGGGCATCCTGTCTCACTCCTGCAATGCCAGCACTCAGCAGGCTGAAGCAGAACTGCCATGAGTCTGAAGCCAGGCTACATAGTGAGCCCCAGAGCAGCCTGGACCACAGAGAATGATCCAGGCTTACAGGAGGATCTGCAGGCTAGCTGGCAAGCTATTCTAAGCTTCAAGGACAGACTTGTGTATTAATTAACTAATTAATTGAAGAAGGCACCTGAGATCAACCTCTGACCTCCATGTGCACACGCTCCCACACACTACCCTAACCTAACAGACAGACACAGTGTCATCCCACAGAACAGGGCTTCTCCATCCAACTTCCTCAGTCCATGAGACCTCACAGTGGTCAGCTGCTGGGCCAGTTCAGGTTCTCCTGGCTTGCTTTTTGGGCTCTGAGCTCCTAAGTAAAGACAGCACCACTGCTCAACCCATGCCTAGATTTGTTCTCTCTGGGCTCCACTCACCTGCCTGTCCACCATTCTGGAAATGGACTGAATGAGGCCCAAGCAAGGGGAGCTTGGGGAGCATGTTCTGATTGGCAGGTGTGCTCCTTTGCCCAGCTAGGCAGCTGGGCATCTTTGAAAGACAGCCGGCTCTGGCTGACCAAGAACTTTCCACTTAGGAGAAAACACTACACTCAGAATATCTGAGATTGTGATAGTCAGTCTGGAAGAGCTAATCCCAGGCATGCTGCAAAATTGGGTTTTCAAGCATCTGCAGTTTCCTGGGGCCGAAAGTAAAAATTTAAAAGAATTTATCCTACCTACAGTAAAATGGAAGAAAAGAATGAAGCCATTCTAACAGATCACCAAAAATACCCCCTCAATTCATCAAAAGCAACTCCAGAGAATATCCCTGGAATACAGCCCACTGAACGGTACACACACTGCTTCTCCTTTGGACAGCAACTGAAGTGACTCTTTGAAAGAAGGAATGTGCTCACCAAGACAGTGAACTCCCTACAAAGTACAGATGAGTCAATCCCACACTTCAGAGGGGAAATATTTTCATATCCAAAACAGAGAAGCAGGAGGTCATGGAAAGTTTTTTCACTCCTTCAGAATTCCATTGACAGGATGAGAGTCCTATGTACACATTATTTTATTTATTTCGTTAAAAGCCTCATTGCAGGGCTGGAGAAATAGCTCAGTGATTAAGGTGCTTGCCTGCAAAGCCTAATAACCCAGATTCGATTCCCCAGAACCCACATTACAGCCAGATACATAAAGTGGCACATGCGTCTGGAGTTCGTTTGCAGTGACTGGAGGCCCTGGTGTGCCCATTCTCTCTGTCTCTTTTCTATCTCTCGCTACTTGTCAGTAAATAAACTAATATACATATTTTTAAGAAACCTCATTGCATATATACAATGAAACACTGGCAACACAATTATGATTTATATTGACAGCTTAATAGGCTGCAAAAGGGCTCAGCAGGTAAAACTCTTCCTCAACCACGTAGAGCCAGATGCACAGCATGAGCACCTGTCCTTGCAACGAGCAAGAGGGAAGGCAGAGACAGGAGCTCACTGGGCAGCTGGCCTGGTGGAAGCATCAGTGAACCATAGAGAGACCCTACCTGGAAGCAAGATGGCTGGGGAGGGCCAACACTCAGGCTGTCTCTGACTGTGCACACTTGAACCACATTCACACACACACACACACACACACACACGTTACAAAGGTATAATTTGGGAAGATAAAACTAAGTAACATTCATAGTACTGCAAACATTTATGAAAACTTTTAGTATGCTATTATTAAGGTGAGAGGAAAATAAATAAGACAGTTAGCAATAGGTTCAATACTGACAATAGTTCACAAGATTATCCAACTCCCCATTTAAAGTGGACACAGAGGACTCCCATGTCTTCATATTTCTGAATTTCTAGGAATAATTGCTTCAAAGGAGACGGCACTCAATCTATGTGCATTTCTGCTACTTCCTAGGTTGTCTACGAGGAGAAACAGCCTGTCTAACCCAGGTTTTCTATAACTCAGAGATGTTCCTCAGATATTTCCTTATCTTTTTATTATATTTTTGTTTACCGGAGGTTGTTTTTTAGTACGAGGGCTTGGTGCATGCCAGCAGTAAGCCACATCCTTAAACCCAGACCCAAAAAGAAAAATAAAAAAATAAATGTGATCAACAGCTGGAAGCGATCATGGCACAGCATGCAGACAATATGAATAACCAAGAAGCCAAGTTTTGAGAGAATTCCTTCATTTTCTCATGATTCGGAGCGGCTGAGACGTGGGTTGTTTTCTTGGAGGGTGGCCTGGGAGGCAGAGCTGGGGGAAGGGGGTCCTGGAAGGAACGTCTCTGTATTCCCTGCACACAGCCCAGGGCTCTCAGCTCTCCCAGTGGGAAAAAGACTCAGCATTTGAAGGGTGGAATGTCAGTCCTCCATGACTTCTCCGAAAAGGCCAGCTTTACTTCACCACAGAAAATGCAGGCTCTGTCTCCCTAACTCATCCTCCCGTTCCTTTGTTTTCAAACTGTGTGTCTTAGACCACAGTAATGCATAAGCCATTACAGTCTTCCTAATGAAGCCCCAACGCCCTCTGAAACAAGAAGTGAGGCAGAAAGCAAATTAAGACAAACCAAACCATCAGAGAAACGATTCCACTCTCCCTAGAATCCCAACAAGCACCTCTCTCAACACCCAAGACGATGGGTGACATCACCCTGGTTGCCAACATTCATATTGTTCCTTCTTGCCTCACAAAACTTTTATTTTTTCTTTTTTTCCTAATTATTAATTCCTGCAAATGAAAAGCTTTAGGAACTTAGGAATGATGAACCATTAATACTACTTGACAAATGCTCAAAAGAGAAACTTCTGTTCGATCTCTGCTCCAATATTTAAAAGAGAGATTCTGTGATAAAACATTCAAGGGTGAGTACAGTTGGAATTTTCTGGGTGAAACAGTGCATTCTAGACATCATGGTACTCAGAAATAATTCCACAGCCTCTTAAACACACACACACACACACACACACACACACACACACACACACTTTGGCTTGGACCTCTAGCAAAGCAATCTCAAACATCTTCGGTGGGAGCATCACCTCTGGGGTTCATTGTCACCCAAGGGCTGACAAGGCTGTTCCCACTGCAACTGGCCTGACACTCTGCTTCACCTCAGGTCAGGTCAGGGATAACAGATCAAATCCAACCACGTGTACGACAGAAGGGGGAGAGGAGAAGCAAACCTAACGGCAAAGTATCTTCTTTCCTTCCTTTTTTTCCCCCTCTCATATCAGAAGAAAACTGAAAAGTCTGCTGAGGATTGCTTAATGTGAAAGACTGGAGGTCAGGAGACAGAGAAGAATGGCTGAAAAGCACAGCCCCAGGACACATGGCTGGACAGGGACTGACCTTGAACCAAATGTTTAGGGTGATAAACATGGCAGACAGTGTGAGCGGTGCCAAGCAAGCCATTGGCCCTGCTCAGTGACTACCTATCGACAACCTGTTTTCTATTAGGCACGTGGAAAATCAGCAAAACGAACAAGGCCAAGTTCATCCTTGCCTCAATATATAAACTTGGGACTTCCCATCACTAGGCTCTGAAATTTCCTACAGATATCTGCATTTTCCAAGTCCCCGTTACTCCCTCAGAGGTGTGTGCTAAAGTGACATGAATATGTGAAATATTAAAGCGCTCTTACACATGAAATGATCAAAATCACACACATCTGCCTTGGAGTTCAAAAACACCATTAGCTCTTCTAGGACGGAGCCTCTGACCTTGAATGCGGTGTGACAAAGGCGATCACAATGCAGTCCCTGCTTGCTTCTGGCACTGTATAACCAAAGGACTCAGAACATATCTTCTTTATGAGAAATAAAGGAAGCCACACAGGCAGCTGTTAGGGAGCAGCAGTGACGCTTTTCTGGGTGACTGTTTATTTAAGATCGTTTATAGGGCCAGTGTTTTATGTACTACTCTGGATGTCTGCTGGACTTCGAAAGTCTGGTGTGTAGAGGTGTCATACATGTCATCCTAGCACTCTGGAGGGTGACACAGGAGGAGCACCATCCACACTCGACACACATATAAAAAGTTATTATTTACAGACTCTTAAAAACCTAATAACTATGCAAAATATAAACTCACCCACTATGACGCAGGGAAATTTGAGGAAGAGGGGGCGGAAAGAATGTAAGAGTCATGGGGGGGAGAATAACTAATGCATAAAAGGGAATGTCATCATGGATTCAATGGCTTTATCTAAGAACCTATGATACTGAGCATATTGCTGTGGTAATATATATAATTTTAAGTCAATAAAAACCTTTAAAAAAGTTATGCTAAGAAATGATAGCAAGTGGTTGATTAAAGTAATTCATTAAAGCAAATATACATTATTAAACTCACCTACTATTTCTTGTCTTTTCAATGTATTTACCATGGTACTGGGTCAGAAAACAAGACAAGAAGGCAGACTAGCAGGGAGGGAAGGAGAGAAGGGGGAGGAGAGAAGGGGAGAGAGAGGAGAAAGAGAAGGAAGGGGAGAGGAGAAAGAAAGGAAGAGGAAGAGAGGAAAGGAGGAGACAGGCAAGCAACATAGCATAATGTGTGGTATTAAAAGCACATGAAAATTGCTATTATAGCCCTCATTTGGGAAAGGAATACAAGTCTATAATCAGGAAAAAATTACAACACCCTTTGTGCTTTTTATATAAAAAGTTAAATATATGTAGCAACTTTTAAAGTTATTTATTTATTTGCACATGTGCATGTGTGTGTGCACGTGCACCCCTCTGCATTTGAGTATATGGGCATGCCAGGGCCTCTTGCCACTACAAATGAATGTCATATTCTGGCAACACTCTTTGCATCTGGTTTTACATGGGTGGCTTGGGAATTGAACCTGGGCCAGCAACTTTGCAAACAAGTGCCTTTAACTGCTGAGCCATATTTCCAGCCTCTGGAACACATAAATAAAAGCAAATAAGTTAGAAAATATAAAAATTTCTCTCAGACATATATGGTATTAAAATTTCCAAAAGTATGGGTAATTGCTCCTATTGTTGCCCATGCTCATAAGAAGAATAAGGAAAATATAGAGAGAGTTATCAGTAGCTCATTTTTCATATACCTGGAAATCATGAATCAAATTTAATACCTGCAGAGGTTTGTCTCCAGAGCCCAAGGTACATGACATTTTAGAGGCAAAGAGTCCAAACCCTGATTAGTAAAACCAGGCCTCATCTCCAGACACCTGCCGCCACCCAGGGCAGGTGGCTCTCCTCAAAAAGACAAGGTTTGTCAATCCACCCATGTATAACAACCCTCAGACACCCAGACTCTGGTGAAAATTGAGATTCATTATGAAGTAAGAGCTCTTAATCATAGCGTACCAACTGAAAAGAAACAGAGAGAACATTTCGGTTCACTCCAGCTCATTCACTATAGATAATGAGTCAGGAAGCCAGGAAATCCGGTTCAAAGAGCAAGTTGGTCAATTGAGAAGCTTTTCCTAAAGTGTGATGTTAGGGGAAAGCAAAGGGAAAGGCACACATGTAGAAAGTGTGAAAGATACAAGACAGAGCGTCCAAAGAGCAGAGCTCTGCTGGAATTCTTCTGGAATAGAAACCAAGAGTTTCAGGTGGATGTTCCAAATGGATGGGTGTTCACACATTACAAAGAAAGGGGGTTGGTTGGGGGTGCGGTTCAGTGATACATGAAGCCCCGTGTCCAATACATAGGATCGAATTTTTAGGAAGGGATGTGAGGGGCTATCATGAAAGAATACTATGAGAATTCAGACTTACAAAGAAAAGTACATTGGGATGTAAGCTACAGGAGGTGAAGAAAGTCAGGTCAAAGCCATGTTTACATATACCTACAGAACTATAAGTAACAGCTCCATATAGACTGCATACCAACACTTCCAGCAGAACTATCACAATAACAAGAAGGGTTAACAACCCAGAATCTAACAACAGATGAACGGATAAGCAAAATGTCATAGACACATAACGGAGAAATACTCAACCATGAAAAATAAAGATATTCTGACTCGTGCTCCAACCTGTATAAACTTTCAGGGTATTGAGCTAAGTATTATGTCGGCAGGTACAAAAGACTATGTAATTCCACATATGAGGGATGCTGAGATTAATAAATATGGGATGTAGAATAGACGCTACCCAGGGACCAGTGCTAGCTAGAAGAGCTATTATTTAATATTTAATGGGTAGAAAATTTCTATTATGAATGATGAAAAATTCCTAGAGATTGAGACTGAAAACTGTTGTGTGGCATGTTTAAGGTGCTTGATACCACTAAACTGTTTAAGTAAATTGGTTGCATTTCCTTACTTAAGTATAATGTTATATTTTATATATTTAAACCAGTTATGAAAAAATAGGCATGATAGTGTATGCCATAATGCTCGTTACTCAGGGCATTACGGCAGAAGACTTATAAGTTTGAAGGCAGCCTGGGCTACATAGCAAGACCCTTCTCAAAACCTAAAGGCTACATACAGATGCAGCTCACTGATAGAGCTCTTCCTTTGTATGTGCAAGGCCCTGGTTTTAACACCCAGCACCACACACACGCACACATGCACACAAAATCATTAAAAAGAAAACAATACATGTACAGAGTAACCAAATACAGCACCAGGTGCACACTCAGAAAGACAAAGGTACCAGTGGTCTCATTTTAAACCATGTGAAGGGACTGGAGAGATGGCTCAGCATTTAAAGGTGCTTGCTTGCAAAGCTGACAGCCTGGGTTTCAATTCCCTAGTACCCACACAAAAGGCAGATGCACACAATGGTGCCTATGTCTGCATTTCATTTGAATTGGCAGGAGGCCCTGGTACACCCATTCCCCACCCCCTCAAATAAATAAATAAATAAATAAGATTTAAAACCATGTGAAGAAATAGAAAGTCAACTGCTAACATTACTATACTAGCTATTTTATTTTCAATGTTCTGACCTCTACAATGAGACCCAAACAACTTAGATGTGAAACCCTTGTATATAGATCACGCTGTAAGCCATTGCCCTCTGTTTGAAAACAAACCATCACAAAGCCCCAAACCACCCTCAGCCTACCTTCCTCTGTGCCTACCTACCTCTCATCCAATACACACAAGGCAGGACAAGACATGACTGACTTGTTTACCTAAACCCACGTCAGTGTTATGTTTGTGGAGAAGATCAAGTCCAACTACTCAATGATCGGCAAAGAAGTAATGTATAAACCATGATAAACTCAGGAAATATCAGAAAGAAGCAGGTGGGTAACATAAATGACACTGATCTGTGTATAAGAAACACAACAACACAAACTTGATGTACCACTAGCAATAATCACAGTGTTGGGAAGGGGCCAGAGGGCAGCTGTAGACATATGAAAATTTACCATTACTAAATCTCTATAAATTTTGAACCAAAAGAATTTTTTTATTTTTTATTAATTATTTATTTGCAAGGAGAGAGAAAGAGAGAGAGAGAGAGAGAGAGAGAGAATGAGCATGCCAGGACCTCTTGCCACTGCAAATGAACTCCACATTCATGTGCCACTTTGTGCATTTGGCTTCAAGTGGGTACTGAGGAATTGAACCTCGACCAGCAGGCTTGGCAAGTAAGTCTTTAACTACTCTGCCATTTCCCCAGCCCCTTAGCAGACCTTTTGATTAAGAACATCCCACCTCCAAGGCACTGAAAGGTAAGTGAACTACAGACCACTTTCAGGCCCCAATTTCTGTAATATTGCCAGAAAAGTTTGACCTGAATGAAATCTGTATGCTCACTCAGTCCAATATCAATAAAAAGTTATCCAGCCAGAAATTAATTTTCCCCATTTCTGTTTCAAAAGCAGGCTTTATAAAACCCCCAATTTTGCTTATATTTTCAAAACAAGTCCAATTGAATGCTGCACCATACTTTTATCATGTAATGAGGAACATGACATATGTTATAGGACTTGCTTCTATTGGGTTTTGTTCCGTGCAATGAAAAAGAGACTCTAGTAAATGAAAGGACTGAAGGGCACAGAGAAAATATTCAGGGCAAGCTGACTCATAATGCTTTTGATCTGGATTCCCTCGCAAATGTGGTGGCTTTTCACTGAACCAAAACATACCGATTTCTTAGAGTCCTACAGCTTCTCAACCACCTCCTTTGAGGAATCTGAGGTAACTCTGATGGCAGTGATGTTGGGATCCGGCTTTGTGATAAGCCAAAAATAAACAAAATGCTTCCTTAGCAAAGTTCACATTTTCAATTCTGATCACTAAATCAATACCTCGCAAGAATCAAATATACAAATCAACAACACACAGATTATCCTATCAAATTTCTCTATGGAAATTTTAACCCATAGCAACTGACTCAAAATTAACTAATTAAATAGCTTTTCATATGCCCAGAAGCCTGGAGGGATACGGAAGGAAGACAGTTTTTCTTCACCAAATTGACTCAGTATGAATTCACTGTTAACCTGGCTCATAGGAGGTTCACAATGGCTGTTCTGTATGGGGAACTCTGTGTGTGTTGTATGCTCTGATCTTTAGATATGGGACACCTCATTGTCTATCCCATTCATATATTCTAACAGGATACTTATCCCAATGTTTTCATTATGAACTTTATTACCTATTTGATGGTCCTAAAACAGCCTTCATTTCTATTTCAGCCAACACTGTGGAAATTGAAGTGGAATTCCAAAAGTATTATTTTCCCCTTACAAATCATCATTGTGTCCTGTCTGCTAAGACCTCCCTGGGAGTGGAAACACTTTCAGCTCACTTACCTTCCTAAAAAGAAATCTCACAGCCCCATTGCTCCTTCAATGTATTCATGGCATTTGGTTTCACTGTCAAAAAGTTATCTATACTCACAGCCTCATGAAACACAGACTTGGAACCAGAGATCCCAGGCCTATCTACTCTATGGTATCCTGAAGAGCTGACTTCTGGTACTATCCTTGGAGGCCTGACCTATCTGTGAAAATGAAGATGAATTCACAAGGAGTCCGTCCTCATCCTTTTCCATCATCCCTGTGCCCAGCCCAGGCAACTGTCACCTCATTTCACGTATTCTGGTAAGGAGTGTCATCATCACCCCTCTGGTCTTCCAAACTGGAATTTGGGGACACATCTCCAATCTTCTCTCTCTCTCTCTCTCTCTCTCTCTCTCTCTCTCTCTCTCTCTCTCTCTCCCTCCCTCCTTCTCTCTCTCTCCCTCTCTCCCCTCTCTGTCTCTCTGTCTCTCTCCAGCCCTGTTAACCAGATCTCAGTGGCTGAGTGCTCAAATCTTCTGTGTCTTTATTCTTCATAATGTTGCTATTCTTCAGTTGTTCAAGGATTCTTGCAGAGCTACTAGTAACATCCTCGTACCTGGTCTCCTCCTCCTATTACAGTGCAGGCTCCTTCTGCACAGTGCTCAGACCAAAGCCTAAGGTGTCCTCCCTACTTCGAAGCCCTTCAGTAAGGTCCTCAAATCTAGAAGTAAATTTTAAAGATTCTTCGACAAGAACTTGAAATCCTACATAATCTCACCTAATTCATTCTTTCTATTTGTTCTACTCCAATTTTCTTGGCATTTTAACAGGTACTTCTTTTTTTTTTAACTTATTGGTTGTTGATAATTAGATACATTGGATGAGCAAGTCTTGTGATGGTACCCCTCCTCTTTGTCCCCAACATGCTAGGGGCCCTCCTCAGTGGGATTGCTGGATCTAACCATGAGATAGGGGGTTATGGATTGTAAAGGAGTAGCCAGTTTTTTTTTTTTATTTGTGTGTTGTAGCTGAAGGGGGCAATGACTCTGGATATTCTCCCCACCATGGCTCTTACAATCTTTCCACCCCTCTTCTTCAAAGTTCCCTGAGTCGTGGTGGGTGAGTTTTAAGTCTGCTTTACTGTTGACATCTTAAGAGTCTCTGGGTTTCTGCTTTGGACTATGTTGGGTGCTTGGAACAGATCATACTTGGTGAATTAACAGGTATTTCTTAACAAAACAGTGGCTTCCTTCCAATCCCAACTGACTCATCAAGCTCTCCCCTCTTCACTGTTTTTTCATTTTTCTTTTTACCGACCATTCCCATGCTTAGAAAGGCAGCAGGAAACAGTCACCAGGTTACCAACTGCCCGACCACTGTCCCCCAGATCTGAAACACTAAGCTTTGTTCCTGTCTTTCCATTGTCAGCTCATTACATGTTTTCTCTTACACAGAGCAATTCTTTTGTCTTCCCTCTCAAATTCCAGAGCTATTAAAACCACCATATACTTAATCTTTCTGTCTTTCTATACCTTACCAATGCAATACAGTTTCCATGAGATGTGTGCTATAACCTGTTACTGATAGATGCACAGAAATTCCATGAATAATCATTTTTAAAAGGAAAGAAAAGTCTTGAATCTACAAAACACTGACAAAGCAAGGAATGAACTCAGGGTATTGAAACTACATATATTTTCTCCTTTCTTTGCACAGCTCTGAGATGCTTTCACACAAGGAGTTTCAAGAGCTGACTGAGCAATCTACCTGAAAGAGATTGACCCTTCTTCTTCACTAATTCTATGGATAATAATGAAGCTGAAAACAAACTTCCCCAGTGTTCTGAAGGGGATTTGCTTCTATGTATGACTCAAATAGAGAAATTATAATCATGTGAAGTTACTTTGAAAAGAATATAAACACTATATCTTGCTATCATCATGACATAAATATAATACTACAAGGAATTTCAAAGGTAAATTAAAGGCATATGCCTATATTTCAGTTCTTCATGTGAGTGAAAAGTGACAAGTCCAGGCTTTCCTAACATCATGGATACTTCTGTTCAGATTGGTAAAACACAACCGTTCTCACCCAAGGATGATATGGAGAACCGAAGCTCAGTGAACCCAGCCCAATTTACACAGCTAGTAATGTTGCAAAATTGGTTCCGGCTCAAATGTTTAGTCCTCCAATTGGAAGAGCTACTACTTTGTCTAATAAAGAAAAAAGAGTAAAATAATAAGATAAGTTCACATGGAAGATTGTGTTTTGTTTTCTGGAAGACAACTGATTGGTTGGGACTCTGCCACTGTTACTCCTTCAGTATGTCGCTGATACCTGGAACTCCAACCCTAAGTCACCAGGCCTATGTCTTCATACAAAATTTGGCAATGGTCTTGCTCACCTGTCAATCAGTGTTAATCTCATTTTTTTAAGTTGAGGTGATTGCAAATGAAAGAGATGTCACCTGTAATAGTCCCAGGCCTGAAATGAGAGCAACAGTCACTTTGCAAAGTAAATGGGAGTTTATATAGTTCTTTCCTGTTTTCTTGAGCTAAATTTCCCCTTGGTGAGGCAACATATTTAAAAGAGCCATTTATAAATAAAAGCCTGTTAATGTTTGTGTCATAGAGCATGAAAGTGCATAAGCTTTCTCATATACCTATAAAGATATGAGAAGAAAATAGGTCCTACTCCTGGAAAAAAATATTGAACCAGCATATATTTCTTATCAGGTAATCCCACAGGTTTACACACGGTTATCATTATTAAATTTGATGCCATAATATTATATATTACAGGACATCATTTGCTGGTAAGACAAAACATTCAAGACAGATATGGGAGATCACACTATATGTATAAACAAAATGAATATTATCCAACTGGTTATTTATTAATTAAAATTTGTGAAAATGTGATAAAAAATAATTCATGGACATAATGAAAATCTATTTACACTGCAGTAATGAGTAAAAAGCAAGCAGGAGTTTTAAATAAACGTAAACTCCCCCAATGAGACAGAGGAAGAGGAAGAAACAGGAAAGGAAGAAGAAGAGAATGGAGGCCATGATAGAGAAAGATAGGGGAGAAAAAATAACATGAACATCTTTTCTACCAACTAAAAGGCATCAGCTTCAAGTTTTCTGCAACATTTGCCAGAAAATATAATACTATTTATTATGCTCTCAAAACAGGATCCCAAACTCAAGTAAAAGATAATGGTGATGCCAAGAGAATCTTATTTGTGACCACTATGAAAATAGCTGTATCTTCTCATCAAGTTTCTGTAACAGACAGCCATTTCATGCCCACACTATATGTTGATCAATAAAATTACGGAAAGACCCTGTAATACTCATGAAAAAAGGATACACAAAGGTAAGAAGAGATTCTCACAATAACAAGATAAACACTCAATTATAAAGACTAGGTATCACTACAGGACAATATAGTCAGTACATTAATTCTGCTTGGACTAGTTCTTGAAAATGGGCAAAGAAGACAATATTTGAGATAAACCTCTGCAGGAATAAACCAGTGGATGAATAGAAGTTTCTAGAAAAAAAGGCATTCCGGCCATAAAGATAGGCACACATGAAAAGATACATGGTTTTGTTGAAGAATGGTGAAAAGTTTCATATGTAGCATGGAGAACAATAGGTTATCTCTGAAATAGTTCACAAGTCGTGTGTGGTTTTTTGCATGTATATGTGCACTGTGTGTAATATGGTGTGAGTGTGTCTACAGGCCAGAGTAATACAACTGTGTGTTCCTCTATCGCTCACCCAGGTGTTTTCCTTGAGAAGGAGTCTCTCTCTGAACCCATAGTTGCTGCTTTCATGAGCCCCAAGAATTCTATTATCTCTGCTCCCCACAGGACTGGGTTTACAAGAGGGCATAGCCACCTCTAGCTGTTGTTATGAGTTCTGGGAATTTGGACTCAGGACAAATCAGGCCTTCATGCTTGTATAACAAATATTATTATCCACTGAGCCACCTTCCCAGCCCAATCCATGTATTTTTAACTCATTCAAATTCATATTCCCATTCATAATATTATAACTAAATAGGAATATGATAATCAAATGACACTTTACTAAGCAACCCTAAGAGGAGATAAAAGTTTCCATTTCATAGGAGATGGAGAAGTGAAGTAATGTTGCCCAAGGTCACAGTTTGACCTCTGTGTCCCTGGGGCCCATGCTCTATCCAGGTGCCCGGGTCATCAGCTCTAACTCAGTTGCACTTGCCATTGTGACTGTACAAGCATCTCCTCAAACTTGTTCAAAGTGTACTACGGACAAAAGGCACAGGGATCCCAGACATCAAACCCATCTCCTCTCACCTCCTGAGAATACTTCCTTTCTTGTTTCAGAACTCCATGGTGCCACATTGCCCCCACAAGAATCCCTTATTTGCTCCTCATTCTCTTGGGAATATTAAGAACAGGGCAAAATGACTAAAGGGGCGGGGAAAGTAGAGTACCTAAGGCAGATAAATCCCCAGAGCTGTCTTGGCACCTGACACACCTCTGTGTTAGGGAAAGCAGGTTTTCATGAACTAGAGGAACAAAGATCTCCGGATAGAACAAAAGAGCCAGGGAATCAGTGTCCTTCTGGGAGCCACTCCTCACTCACTCTCATTTCAGCACACCGAGAACACGAGTTTATCATCTCTTAAATAATACGCTTTAAAGGGTATGGTTCATCTTGCCCTTTTGAAACTATGTCAAAAGGTATTTTGAAAAGCAGGAAGGCATACAAGTCTCCCAATTAAACAACAGGGACAGGAGCCGAAAGGGCGGCAGCACACAAACCCAGGATTAATTCACCTCAGCATATGAATTAAAAGAACACATATTGGAGAAAATAAATATCGGACAATAAAATTTAAATGGAATGTTTAGAAGCACAGGTGGGTACTTAAAAATGATTTGCTCGAGTTGGCACTTAGTGATGGCATTTCTCCTTCTTCAATCGTGGCCGTCACAATGATCTCATTAAATTCACAAGCTAGCTCAAATAAGCCACGCTCAATAGAAGCAGAATGTGTTTAAAGTGCCCAATGATCTAAAAAGGATCCCATATTTAACACTCGTTTGCATTCTTAACACAAAAAGAAAGACAGCAGACAGACACACAGGGACAGATGGACTCATAGGCACACTGGAAATCTGACAGGTCTGTATGGAGACAAGTCCACACTTGAGCTACTTCAGGTTCAACAGCAGAATGCCTTTCCTGGGTGGTCCAGTCTTGAATCATCCAAATGGTTATAAAATCTTGTCTGACTCAATTATAATATAAATATTAATTCGTAAAAACCACATTTAGGTTTAGAGGAGAAGGCATGTTAAGAGGGCACTTTTTATTTATTATTATTATTTTTTTTTTGGTTTTTCGAGGTAGGGTCTCACTCTAGTCCAGGCTGACCTGGAATTCACTATGTAGTCTCAGGGTGGCCTTAAACTCATGGTGATCCTCCTACCTCTGCCTCCCGAGTGCTGGGATTAAAGGCGTGCACCACCACGAAGAGGGCATTTTTAAGACCTTGTCTTTCCTATAGGCTCCATCCATTTTCATCTTTTCCCTATCACATTCTAGGATGAGTAGAGCTGTGATATTTTATAATTTTGGTTCACTGTGTCAAGTTCAATAAAAATCCCATGGCAACTTCACACAGATGAAAGACGCTCTGTGTAGAACAAGAAATAGACTCACCACTGGAAATTTCACAAGGCACATTAACATCTTTTTAAACGTAGACAGAAGTTTTAAAGGCTAACTGGACTTCTCCCATACTCTGGTTTAAGAGACTGTAAAGGTGTATTATGCCTCATTAAGTACTTATTCTACTTCTTCCTATGATGGGTGGCATTCCTAGACCAAGTTGAAAAGTGGAGCTCTCAATTGATAACAGCATCATTTAAAGAAGGAGGCACTATTTAAATGCCAAATCATCCCAGTGCATTAAATAAACACATTTCCTTTACTAATGACTAAGAAATTGTGGCCATATTTCTGCTTATTGATTTAAAAATTAATAATAACTCAAACGTGGACCATTCTATTGGCATAATTATAAAACGTGTGCTATATATCAACCAATGTGATATGAGTTGGCTGGATTTATTTTTATTTCATAGATAACAAATTTTTAATATACCACTAAGACCTTGAGGGAGTCCTTGATGGCTGTAACGTTACTATGATCACAAGACAATCATATTTAATATAAAGGGCGATTTGCTACGTGTCAACAAAATCATTCTAAGAATGGATAGTCTAATCACATCAAGAGCTGTACATGGTCAATTTAATTTTCATCTTAAAAAGGGCTCTTCTTCAGAGAATATAAATGCTAATGGGAACATGACCCTTATTAAATATTGTGCCCAAATGATCACTTTAAATCTGAGTATAAATGAAGTATAGTTGGTAAATTCTGACATTTTTGCTATTAGATATTTGTCCTAACACCAATGCTTATTAGCTTTAATGAATACAACATATAAGTGTTAAGTATTTTCACTGGAAACATTGAGCTCATGATCCTCCTGCCTCTGACACTCACGTTCTGGGACTCAGGGCCTTGACCATCATGCTGAGACTAAACTCAGTTGATTAACCATCGATTGCTAAATTATTTGAAGTCATTCTATTTTGAAAGACAAATGTAAGGTCTTTTAATCTGTAACTAAGATATTCTCAGAATACTCAAGAGGACGCTGTACCCAGCAGTAACAATAATTAAAATGAATTTAATTTGAAAAGTTGAAATAAAAAAAATTAGCTCGATACACTTCTACACTTGAGGGGGAAAAAAAATCTCCACTAAGTGTCCCAAAGCTTCTCTTTCCCAACATATGACAATGACATTAAAAATTATTACCCCAATTATATCTCTCAAATAGTAACAGATGGTTTCGCCAAATGGTCTCTTTACCTTGGATTTTGGTTTGAAAAAAAAATCTTTTGAGTTACAATGTAGGTGCATAAACACTCATATATATTCTCTCTTTAAAACACCAATGTGCAATTTGTGAGCTTTTAAAGACACAGTAAGAAGTAAGACACAGAGTAAAGAATTTCCCAAAGGCTGGATCTAGGCACAGAATTTGGATTATCTGGAGAAATAGCTGAACTGTATATATACTTCCTACGATTCTCCTTAAGCTCTTGGTGAGCTGCGGTGGTGATGACTCTGTCCTCATGCTCCCATGCGGTGGGTGCACTCCCCAGTAGAACAGTTAATATAGCTAAATGCAAAGGGATAGACGGTGTCTCAACGCAGCCTTGCAAAAGGAGCAGAAGCAGAAAACACATTTCTAAAGGGAAGCTCACTACAGCTCTCATGCAATGAGCTGAAGGCGCACAGGTGCCAAGATCAGCCTAAAGCGAACTCAAGGGGGATCCAAGAGGACCTAGAGTTCATCAGAGAAGCACAGCAGCCATGTCTTCAGACAGAAAGATGGTCAAAGCAAGTACAAACCAATACTCGTGGCTTTGGCCTTCATAGACATCACCCCAGTGCTCTAGCGTTAAGAAATATTAATTATTGATGAAGAGGAAGTAGTTACCAATGGCAACCTGGAGACCAGACTGAATTGACCCACTGCTCCAGGTTTCCAGTTATAGTAGTAGTACAGTAGTTTAAACACAGGGAAAATCAAGTGACTATCGGGATATAGTAAATTCAGAATAATTAATCGATGATGGTAACTGAATAACTAAGCAGGCAGATGACTGAAAAGAGCTGGTGGTTCAGGACATGGCTCAGTGTGTGAAGTACTCACTACGCAAACATTGGGATCTGAGATCAGATCCCCAGACCCCACGTAAAATGCCTGGTACAGTGGGGCTCATGTGTAATCCAGCACTGGAGAGGCAGAGAAAGGAAATCCCTGGGACTCATGGGCATGTTAGTGTAGCCAAATTGGTGAACTCTTGGATTCAGGGAGAGACCTTATCTCAAAAAATAAGGCTGACAGCAATTGAGGAAGAAACCCAACACTGAGCTCTGGCCTGCACACATACATATGCAAAAAATAAAAATGAGGGGCTGAAGAGATGGCCCAGCGGTTAAGGCTCTTGCCTGTAAAGCAGAAGGACCTGAGTTTGATTCCCCAGGACCCATGTAAAGCCAGATACACAAGGTGGCACATGTGTTTGGAGTTCATTTGCTGTGGTTGAAGGCCCTGGTGCACCCATTCTCATTCTCTCTCTCTCTCTCTCTCTCTCTCTCTCTCTCTCTCTCTCTCTCTCTCTCTCTCAAATAAAAATGAAATATTCCTAGCTTATGTCACTCAGCACGTCATCTATGTAGCAAAGAAAGCTTTGTCTTATCCTCAAGAGAGTACCAGGGTGATCAGCCAAAAGTGTATTAAATCATTAATTTACAATGTGTGAACACATGGGAGACAGAACACCTTCCTCTATATTCTGATGAAAATCATCCTGTGATCTGATCTCTTCCAAGATCATTTGCTGGCCCTGCATGTAGCCAACTACATAATATAAAGGTATTATGGCATGTGTAGGGCTTGAAAAATTAATGTGACAGGTGGGGTCTGAATGGAATTCACAGGGCTTATGCAAGACTAAATTCTGCGCACAGATGAATGAAAGGCACAAAGACTCCTTCCAGGTCCCCATCAGATTTCTTCACCAGGAAGTGGGTGCTGCAAGGCCTGGCTCTGATGAAGCCCACCTGCAACTGGGCAAGAGCTGGCATGGGAGACTGGCACTGACTTCGGAGAGACCATCCACTGAACCACTGGGCACATGATTTGTAAAGACCAAAGAATTGCAATGATACTCTGTTGTTTTTTTATTCCCAGAAAATATTAAAGAACTACAGTCATATAAATAAAAATCAAAGTAAAAAGTAAAAGATGTTTACATCGGTTAATTTTTGTATTATGTGAATTTCATCTCAATTCACTAATATTTCAAGAAAAAAAAAAAAAGAAGTCTGGGCTAAAGAAATGGTCTAGCAGTTTAAAAGCATTTGCTGCCAAAGCCTGCCAGCCCAGGTTCAATTCCCCAGTACCCTGGTAAAACCAGATGCAAAAAAGTGGCAAAAGCATTTCGTGTTTGTTTGAGGTGGCAAGAAACCCTGTACACACACACACACACACACACACACACACACACACACACACACACACACACGTGAAAATAAAAGAAAATAATTTTTAAAACAATAAAAATTATATAAGAGGGGCTTTCCCCAGCTCTTGCCTATGCATGAACAAGAGCTGTCCATACTGAGGACTTCACCCAGCCCCTGCCTTCTCAGGGAACTCTTTATATTGCTTTTCCTTCTCTTAATCCAGTAAAGCCTCTCTAAATTTAACAAAAAAAATCCATATCAGAGACAATGCAAACACTCAAAGCACTGACTGATCCATGATTGATGAGGAAACAAATATCACTGATTGCCAACTGTAATTAGCATTACAATGTTTGTTGCTGCAAATTATTATGGCTTGTGGCTTAAACAAAAGATTTGCTAATAGTTGTTTCTCTTATCTGCATGACTAGTTTTCCATCATTTGCCCATATCCAATAAACTATCTTAAAGTCCTGCTTGATTAAGTAGTTCTGAAGCAGAAATGCTAAACATAGGTATTAGTAAGAATTATTGAGGTACAAGGGCAGAATTTATACTTTTTAAAATAACTCAATTCTATCAATCTAAGCTCTATCTAGTTACACAGAAACTGAATTAAACCAGGATAAAATATTACACACTCATCAGAGACCAATGCGTTTGCTAATGAAAACCGCCCTTGGGTAATGGTACAGTAATATAGTCCTATTCTTAAGAGTACACCAGGGAGAGAGAGAGAGAGAGAGAGAGAGAGAGAGAGAGAGAGAGAGAGAGAGAGAGAGAGAGAGAGGAGGCACTCAATAAGCCTCAAGTGGAGTGAGCCAGGGGGACAGACATGATTTACAAAACAGCATGAACAACAAAATAAGTTCAACAAATAGAAGCTTGTCTATACAGGATCACATGGCACAGAGAAAGGAGTCTGAATTTAATTATGTTTATGATTAAGAAACCTTCAGAATGTTTCAAAGGCGATACTGACAAGACCTGATTTTTCCTTCTCTGAGATCACTGGGGTTGGTCCTGGATCAGGTAGGTATAGGAAAGCAATAACAGACACAAAAAGATTTCTTCCGTCAAAGGCTAAGTTCACCCAGTTAAAACAGCAAGGCTCTAATGGACTGACAATGAAGACAGAGAGAAAGGGTTAATGAAAGGAATACACTTTGGAGACAGAAACCAGGGTCCTAACCTGTGCGGACCACACAGGAGCAGAAAATGAGGCAGGTCAAGAAATGCAGGGTCTCTGCTTGAGCTACAGGACTCAGAAACTGATCAGGTGGACACCAGAGGGTGGGAAGGGGTACCCAGAACAGCTCAGGAAAAAGAAACCGTTGACACAGGCTTCCCAGTGGAAGAGCAGCTGAAGGAATCAGACAATTGGACTCCTGGGAGAAGATTTCCCTGATTCTGCCTGGCTTCCTCCACAGCTGAAATGGGAGTGGAGAGAGGTGGCCTTTTGGGCACATCTGTCTGTTTTTGGATCCCCGGGCTTGGGGAACGAATCTGTGAATAGATGCATGATGAAAGAATGCATCACTCATGGTTCAGAAGAGAGGCACAGTGACACCCTCATGTCACATTGATGGTCCCAACACCATGTGGGCTTCAATTTCCAGCAACTAATTCAGCCTACTGGCCCTGCCCTGTTCCATGATGAGAAACAAGGGAAGAGTCGTGTCCAAGGACAATCAGGGTTAAAAGAAAATTCTGAATATCCTGTCTTACCACTCCCATACAAACACACAAATAAAAGCACACATGCCCACAAGGAAGAAAAGAAGAAAAAAGGAAAGGAAAGGGAGGGGAGGGGAGGAGGGGGAGGAGAAGAGAGGAGAGGAAAGGAGAAGAGAAAGGAAAGGAAAAAGAGGGGGAGAGAGGGAGGAAGAGAGAAGGAAGGAATCAAGGCAAAGGAAAAAAATAGAAAGAAGAAACCGTATTCCCCTGTTTCTTCCCACCAACTCTGGGACACCGCCTAGTGCAAGAGTCTGTGATAACATCTTGAAGTCTCATGATGGGTAATAATTAAATATCGCATATTCCCCCCTAATACAAAAGATGACCACTTTCACTGCTGTGACTTTTCAGGATTACAAAACTAGTAGACAGTTATGACAAAATAGCTCATTTCAGGGGAAGGGCCCTGAATGTAAAATTAATTAAATCTGGGCCATCACATGGTATTTTCAAGATTCATATCCATGATTAAAACTGACTCAGAACCCAGGCATGGTGGCAGAAGTAGGAGGATTGCCATGAGTGCAAGGCCACCCTGAGACTACATAGTGAATTCCAGGTCAGCCTGGGCTAGAGCGAGACCCTACCTCAAAAAAAAAAAAAAAAACTCAGGAAGGTTGGGGTGCAGCACATTTGTAGCATGATTACCTAGCATTCACAAAGTCCTAGGTTCGAGTCCTAGTACTATCCTTCTGCCTCTAAAAAAGCACTTTAAAAAAGCAGCTCAAGAAGGAAAAAATATAGGGCTGGAGGGATGGCTTAGAGGTTAAGGTGCTTGCCTACAAAACCTAACAACCCGAGTTTGATTCCCCAATACCCATTTAAAGTCAGATGCACAAAAGGGGCGCATGTGTCTGCAGTTTGGACCCTAGTGTGCCCATTCTCTCTCTCTCTCTCTCTCTCTCTCTCTCTCTCTCTCTCTCTCTCTCTCTCTCTCTCTCTCTGTGTCTCTCCCTCCCTCCCTCTCTCTCTCTCTCGTTTCTCTCTGTTTGCAAATAATTAAATAAAAATATTTTTTAAAAAAAGAAAAAATAAATTTGGAAAATATTGATGGAAAATTATCTGCATGTTTTTTTTCTGATTTTTTTTAAATATATATTTATTGTCCATAATGAGTTACATTATTTAGTGGGCAAACCATGCGTTGTTATCCCGAATTCCCCAATCCCCCCCTCCCCGTCCCTGATCAGTTGTATATCCTCCTCCGTGGGCTGTCTGTATTAGTCCTTGTGGCAAGGGATCCTGTATATCTTAGTACTCATCCCGGTCTTCCTGGCCC